>JAJONR010005271.1:0-63003 GCA_029582245.1 Solanum etuberosum | reverse complement strand
GCGATGTTTTAAAATTCACTAAATCATTTTTAAATGTTTCTTTCAATTTGATGCTTATGTATTCTTGCGCCAGTCTTCCGCTTGTAGTCAGCTAGGATTAGGGTTCGGTGGAGGGCCAACAATGGTTCTCAAGTGTCGGCCCCGTCCAGGGTGTAGGCTCAGATCGTGACAAACTTGGTATCAGAGCACATAGTTCAAGTGTCCTAGGGTGTCTATGAAGCCGTGTCAAATAGGATCTTATTTATAGTTGTAAGGGCCCCACTTCTATAAATGAGGGACTAAGTATATCTTTGTACAGTAGAGGCTTCATAGATAGACAGTTTTGGAGAGTCTTTCAGTTTCACATATTTTATTTAAAACTTATGTTTCATACTAAGTATATTCAGCGATGTTTTAAAATTCACTAAATCATTTTTAAATGTTTCTTTCAATTTGATGCTTATGTATTCTTGCGCCAGTCTTCCGCTTGTAGTCAGCTAGGATTAGGGTTCGGTGGAGGGCCAACAATGGTTCTCAAGTGTCGGCCCCGTCCAGGGTGTAGGCTCAGATCGTGACAAACTTGGTATCAGAGCACATAGTTCAAGTGTCCTAGGGTGTCTATGAAGCCGTGTCAAATAGGATCTTATTTATAGTTGTAAGGGCCCCACTTCTATAAATGAGGGACTAAGTATATCTTTGTACAGTAGAGGCTTCATAGATAGACAGTTTTGGAGAGTCTTTCAGTTTCACATATTTTATTTAAAACTTATGTTTCATACTAAGTATATTCAGCGATGTTTTAAAATTCACTAAATCATTTTTAAATGTTTCTTTCAATTTGATGCTTATGTATTCTCGCGTCAGTCTTCCGCTTGTAGTCAGCTAGGATGAGGGTTCGGTTGAGGGCCAACAATGGTTCTCGAGTGTCGGCCCCGTCAAGGGTGTAGGCTAGGATCGTGACAAACTTGGTATCAGAGCACAGAGTTCAAGTGTCCTAGGGTGTCTATGAAGCCGTGTCAAATAGGATCTTATTTATAATTGTAAGGGCCCCACTTCTATAAATGAGGGACTATAGACATTTAAGAAAAGTTTTCCTTCTTTCATACTCTAAATCGTGCAGTAGAGCTGTGTCATAAGGAACTTATTCAAAACTCGTGCGTTTCTCAGATTTATTCGACTATCCCCCATACTCAAGGTAGTTGAAAAGCAAAGTTAGTTCATTATCGATGAGTTACTCTCAGCAAAGTCTTGAGAAAGTCATTAGACTACAAATGGGCTTAAGAGAAGCCAGTGAGTGAGTTAAGTATTGAGTTTCAAAAGAATGCACTCTTATTCATATGAATCGTGCGTTCAAGCTAATAGTGAGATGTACTGTCTTCTCTAAACCTTGTTTCAGTTGAGACCTTTATGAGGAAGTGTGTTTTAGAGCTTGGGTGGTATTTGCACCCGAAAAGTTAGTATGAGAAATGAGATTATAAGAAGTAGTAGTAAAAGTACCCAAAGTTACAAGAATGCATGGAGAGGTTCAGTATTCTAAGAAAGAGAGATAATGATGAGGCAACCTATGTTATTGTTGTCATGCACACAATAAGTTATAATGAGGAGTTTTCCCTTATGGGTGGACTAAGAAGTAATATGTTTTTGAAGATTTCATGATAGATGATAGAGGAAAAGTTACGAGTATACTTTAACTAGAAAGGAGTTTATGTCAATGTAACAATGTGTTAGTGAAGGCCAAGTATAGTTGTTTAATAAAAGAGTAGAGTATTCATGAGGTGATAGATCTAAGCTAGGCTTATGATTTTGAGGGAGAGCCCACAATATTTAGAGGATTACAGAACTAATTAGGAAATGATGTATAGCAAATTGGTAAATAGTAAGTATGAAGACTGAGAGGTAAGTATAGATTACTTCTAATGAGATTTTAGTGGGTGAGTGTTTCCTAATTTTATCTAGTAGTTGTAAGTTAGTATAGTAAGCAAGCAATAATATTGATATCCATGTTTAGTAATAGATACTAAGCTTGAATTTGATATAAGTGTTGTGATCAAAAGGATGGAAACATGAGGTTGATGATGTTAATTTGAGATCTAATTTGGTAGGTTTGACATAGAGTAGGTGAGGAATTAAAATGTTAGTTACAATGAATGTGAGTTGTAAAAGTAAGAGATCCTAACTTTTAGATAAGGGCAGTGAAGTGTGGCTAAGTCATAAGAGTAACAAGAGCATTAAAAGGTGTACCCTAGATTGTATGCAAATAGACGAGGTTCCAATTGAGTTTCTTGTTCCATGTATGCCTAGAGAGTATAATTGAGCTATCAATGTGGAATAGGCTGAAGTAAGAATTCTTTTTCCCTTAAAGAGTTAGATGATGCGGCGTTATAAGCCAATGAGAAGAGGTTAATAGAACCATCTTAGAAAGAGGTCTTAGAAGGAGTCTTAGTACCTGCTTATGGAAAATTTAGTAGCCATGAGATAAGCTTTTCCTGAGAATTAGAGTAGAGCGGTCTATAGACCGGTTTAGAGAAGATGGAATAGACTCATAGTTTCAAAGTGTCCGCTTCAGACATAAGGGGGAGATGATAAGATTAAACACCAAGTCCAGTATTAAGAATCAAATAGTGATGTGTTCAGAAAGAGTTATATTCAGCTTGAGTACATTGTTATCCCCGGCAAGGTATAGGACAGTTCTGACAGCGTGGGCGAGACGCTATATCATCACGTAGCTCATAGTGATGGTTGTCGGTTAGAGAATCTCCAAAATATAGTTAAAAGTGTATCTTTATTATATCACTTAATATGTTGAGTTCAGAGATGAGTAAGTATTTTTTAAAGTTTTAAATGATTTAACTTTTTTATTTCTTTACATTCAGCTTGAGTACATTGTTATCTATTGCAGTCCTTTCTTTCAGTTTTTTTGTTATTCAGCTATATTACATACTCATACAATCAATGTACTGATGTCATTCGACGTGCATCTTTTAATGATCCAGATACATGTTCTTAGGATCGTCAACAAGAGTCCGTTGAGATCACTTTATTCGCTCGTCAACTTTTGAGTAAGACCTCCTATCTCCGGAGGACTCCAGTTTTATGAGTTGTTAGTAGTAGTTCTTTTGAGGAGTCGTTGTTCTTGTCCCAACACTTATCGTTGTATAGTAGAGGCTTCATAGATAGACAGTTTTGGAGAGTCTTTCAGTTTTAGATATTTTATTTTAAAACTTATGTTTCATACTAAGTATATTTAGTGAAGTTTTGACATTCAGTAAATCGTTTTTAAACGTTTCTTTAAATTTGATGCATATGTATGCTCGAGTTGGTCTTCTGCTTGTAGTCCGCCAGGCTGGGGTTCTCTTGAGGGACAACAATGGTTCTCGAGTGCCAGCCACGTCCATGGTATATGCTCGGGTCGTGAAAGATACACCGACCCAAATGCGCACCTTTAAGACAAACATGGGACTCATCATATGCAAATAGAGAGCAGACAAAGGTGTCACATAATTTAACTTCAATCAATGTGTTCTCAAGTTTAGCCACCACTTTAGATACTAGAAAATCACAACTCATACGAAGCATTGGAAAACACAAGGAAGAAGTAACAGTTAATACATAAGCATCCCCTTTCATCTTAACACTAAACTTTCCAATAAATGTATTATCATCTTCACAAAAGAGATTTCCATCTTTGGAAAATGTGTCATCAAACCATAGTGGATTCTAAAATAATTTGTAACACCTTGGATTCAGAAAAGGTAAACATATTCATTTCGTAGCCATTCAGTGGGGTAGCTCGAGGACGCCGAATAACTCAGCGATCCGCCGAGTAGACCCCCCCCCTCGCCTTTTTGGATTGATCTCTGATCCCACTGTTTTGTAAATTTAGGCGACCTGGATCGAGCTCACCATTCCATTCGGCGAATCGCCAAATTGAATCCCACATCGCCTTATTAATTTGGTCCAAGAGCTGGGTCAGTATAATTTTCTACGAGCTAAAGGCTCACTCGGTGAGTTGCCAAGATCCCTTGGCGAGCTTCAGCTGGTCTCAATCTCAGTTTTTAAGTCAGGGACTTCTGGGTCTTTTCAAATTATTTTAATTCAGTACCTCATCGTTTTACCCTTCACCTAAAACCCTATATAAGAGTTTTAACCCCAATTTTTCCCAAATTAAGAGGGTTCTCTCAAATTCCTAGAAAGAAGAACAAGACTCCCTCTCAAATATTTCTCTCTCTAGAAATCTTGAAGAAGAAGGATTCAACCTAGGGTTTCAAGGAAAGTCTCAATTCCTCCATTGAAGATAAGCAATTGGATTTGAGGTATGATAGTTTTCATCCATGGAGTTCTCAAATTCTCCTATTTTCAAAGTTAGAAATCCCCAATTGAGTTAGGGTTGTCTTCAATTGTCACGGGTTCTCTTGATTATTGATTTAAATGATTGAATTATAATCTCTTATGCGTGAATTGATGAAATACTATGATTTTATGATGATTTCCCTATGAACCCATGTAATACCAATTTTTTCAAGTTATGAGTATATGATGAGGGATTTTGATTATGAAGGAAGAGTTTTATGAAATTAAGCATGTATTGATAGATTTACATGAATTTATGATGAAATCCATACCTTACCAATGTTTTCTAAATGTTGATGATTGAAAGTTGGTTGTGAAACTTGAAATTTAAATTACGGAATTATGCATGTTCTTATGAAATCTATGAAAATGTTTAAGGATGCTTTGAGAGTAATGTATCAATGATGTTGTTGTTGTTTTGTTTTTGAAAGGATTTTTCTCATATACACATGAAAGTATGATTGTGAAAGGTTTTCTCACATAATAAGGATTCTAAGGTTGAAAGTTGTTCTCACCTAATTGAATCAAAGATTAAGAGTTGTCCTAATGAAATTCAGCATAGATTGGTTATTGGATGATGCCTTTCCATGGATAATGACTTAGCTTGGATTGGCAAGATGACGTGCCCTTCCATGTATAATAAGAACAAGTAAGAAATGACTATTCCGTGGGATTTATGCTTAGCATCGAGAGGATATTGAGATGGAAGCTCTCCCGTTAGTAGAGGTCAGGTTTCTAGAAGCAATCTTTTTATCCCTTACCTATGTGCCCCCATAGGATGATTGTCTAGATAGACCTAAGCTTGAATTTCATGGTCCTTACCTTGTCAAGTAGGAAAACCCTTTTCGGTGTGGGAGACACCGGTGGATCATGTTATAGCTCACATGGTCTTTATGTCGGTTAAGGCTACTTCACACATTAATAATGAACTAAGGTTACTTCAAGAAGTATCTCATATGTGTTCAAAGGCTTTAAATGATGTTAGCTTGGATTGACCATATTTTATGACTTATGTTTTCTAACCCTTTATATCATGTTTTAGCTTGGTCAATTGCATGTCATGAAATTTCCTCTTTTAGCATGTTTTAAAGGTTTTATGCATAGCTATCATACTTGGTACATTTTTTTGTACTAACGCATACTCTTGCCTACATTTCCCTAAATTTAGGGTTCGACAGTCAGGTTTCTCAGTCTCATGGCTAGTGGTTGAATTCGAGGTTCCCAAGCTTTGGTGATTCTCATGCTTCGAGGACGGACTTTCATTGTTCATAGTTCTTTCTTACATTTCCAGTTTTGGACATGATATATGGGCTAGGCCAAATTTTATTCAAATGTATTAGATGGCTATTGAGACAACTGTTTTAGACTTCCGCTTTACTTTTATAAAACTATTGGACTTGAAATGTTGTTTTAATTCTTTTATTGTATTTATTGTGTTATGAATGCTAAGTGGCTTGTATGGGGTCTCTCGGGGTCCTATACACCATGTTACATCGAGGGGGTACCCCTGGGTCGTCACACAATTTAACAACATTTGTGAGATTTCCATCTTTGAAAGTATGTCATCACGCCATAGTGGATTCTCAAACAATTTAACAATATTTTCAATACACAAAGATGCCACATTGGAAGCATTATCACATTTATGACATGGAGTACAATGAGCCATCTTTGAAAACACACAATAACCATTAAGCGCATCAATTATATCATCTAATCTAGGGATAGGATGATGATACTTTATCGTGATTTTGTTGATGGCCCAACAATAAACACACATGCGTCATGTTCCATCTTTCTTTGGATCCAAGAGAACCAGAACGCCGCACGAGCTCATACTTTCTCTCACATAGCCGTTGTTGAGGAGTTCCTTAACTTGCTTTTGTAGCCATCTGGTGTCTGCTTGATTACTTTGATATGCTGGCTTGTTTGGCAATTGTGAGCCCGACATGAATTCAATTTTGTTCTCAATTCCCCAAATAGGGGGTAATCCACTTAGGAATTCCTTTGGGAAGACATCCGCATAATCCTGCAAAAGAAGGGAAATAGAATGGTCGAGAGAAAAATGAGATTGGTTAGTTTGAAACACATGATCCCTATGTGTGGTAAAGATCAAAGAGCTTTTGGCCTCCACTTCCTCCCTTATCTCTTTGTACTTAGCCAACAACACTTGGGTCTTTCCTTTAAACTTCCTCCTTTCTTCCCCTTCATGGTCATCGACCTCCACATGTTCTTCCTCATCCTTCCTTTTCTCCCTCAACTCACTCATCTTTCATTACACCTCATTGACTTTAGAGGGTTACATAGGATGAAGGACATATTTATGATCATCCAACACAAGTGAATATTTGTTGGTTCTCCCCTCATTTTTGGTTGAACGATTATATTGCCAAGGTCTTCCGAGTAGCACATAACAAGCTTGAATTGGGACTACATCACATAGAATCTCATCTTGGTACTTCCCAATTTTTAAATTGATCAGCACTTATCTATGAACCCTCAATTCTCCACACTCACTCAACCATTGAAGTTTGTAAGGTGTAGCATGCTTAGTGGTACGAAGTTTCAAGAAATCCACTAAAGCGGTGCTAGCAATGTTTGCACAACATTCACTATCAATGATCAAGGAACATACATTACCTTTGATGAGGCATTTGGAATGGAAAATATTCTCTCTTGACATGGATCATCCAAGGCCTTGCTAATCATAACCCGCCTTACCACATACATTGGTATGGTGAGCTCTCCATCTTGGGGCCAAGCCTCTTCAATTAGGACTTTCCTCATCAAACCATTAGGAACGGTGAAATATTTTCCCTCACATGGGTCTTGTTCCTCATCTTCATCATCTTCAAATTCACCATCTTCTTGGGTTTCCTTTTCACAACCCTCTTCTTGATCTACCCTTTCACAAAGATACAATGCTCCTCCTTGAACTAGAACATTCAACCAATTGGGACGTTCACGCACAATATGACCCCATCCTCTACACTTGTGACATTGAATGCATTTAGGAAACTTAGTTGGGTCTTCATTATCTCATTTTCTTGGTGGGTACTTTGGAGTGTTTCCTTCAAAGGGTTTCTTCTCATAAGGCTTCTTGAAATCCTTATTTTTGTTCCAACCCAAAGATGTTTGAGCTCCCTCCTTGTCCTCACTCAAATAATTTGAAGATGAAATACCCTTGTACTTGGGTACTTTCTCCTCTTTGAGTTCCCGATCTACCTCATTAGCCGCTTTGAAGATGTTATTCAAGCTATCAAACTTGTGAATAGTCATCTTGGAAGAGATATCTTTGTTCAACCCTACCTTGAAGTGAATAACGGCATGATCTTCATTCTCGGTGTATTCTAGCTTCAAGATAAAATTTTGGAACTCACCATAGTAGGCCACAACACTTTTGCTTCCTTGCCTCAAGTTGTACCACTTAGCAAGTAACTCTTGGAAATACCTTTCAGGCATATACTTGACTCTCATAAGGTCTTTCAATCCGGTCCATGGTGGAGGGTGTCCATCTTGAAGTACTAGATGATACCTTTTCATGTATTCCCACCACGTATTATGGAACCCTTCAAATTGAGAAATGGAAAAACAACTCCTCTTGACCTCGGTCAAATGACTGACTTGAAAGATTCTTTCACAACGCGACTCCCATTCTAGATAAGCATCGGGATTGCATTCCCCTTTGAAAGGTGGGAGACTAGTCTTGATAGAGTTGATTCCAACATCTCGGCCTCCATTCCAACCTTGATCCCCATAATAATTTCCTCGGCCCTCACCCAGTTGGTTGTTATTGTAGTAACCTCTTTGGACTTCCCCTTGAAATTAGTTACCATGTTCTTCTCTCAATTCTTGACCATATTCTTGATTGGAATAGGCTTACCATGGTTCTCCACCTTGAGGTTGGTTCCCATATTGTCTTCTCCCATGTGGTACCTGACCAAATCTACCTCCTCACCCTCTATGTCCCATTTGATCTCTTTGTCTATTCATTTGTGCTTCATTCCATAGTGCTTCTTCACCTTCACCTTCATATCCCCCTTGGTACTCCTCATCCCTCACCTCTATTACGGTAATTGGTTGGGTTTGTGGAATTTTGTAGGGTGGATTTTGATTTAGTGGTGCTTGTTAAGGTTGGTTTTGGGTTGGTGGAGCTTCTTGATTGAGTTGGGATTGGAATGGTCGATTGGTATTTTGGACATTGGAACCGAATGGATTGGTGTTGGGTTGAACGCTTTATGGAAGGCTCCGGGTGTGATAGTAGGAGAAATAGTGTGGTCGTGCCCACTTGTGGCAGCACGAAAAGTAGCTTGTAGGGTGGAATTAGTATAGTTAATTCGACCCTCCACATTGTTCATTCTATCATCCATCTTCGACACACTACCTTTCATGGGGGCTATTTGTCCTTCCATGTTCTCCATCCTCCAACCCATATTAGTAATTGCCTCTATTTACTAAACAACGTTAGCGTTAGTAAAATAAACTCACAATCACTCATCTTTACACACCTTTGATTGCCTCTCAAATTGGCTCCGCTAACGTTGAAGATTGATTATACTCGGTTGATCACAGAGTGTCTATTTATACTCTTGGCCAGAATGGATTCTTATTTAAAGAAAGACAGACGACTTGATTAAAGGAAAATGAACTTGAATCAAGAATTTAACTATGAAGTAAAACTTATAAAAGCACGAAAAGAAGTGGCACTAACAAAGAAGAGAATTCAAGAACCAATAATCAACATGTAGATCAATTACGAGTTGAAAATTAGTTTAGGAATCTTGAGAACGATTGAGGATCAAGAAAAAGAAATGAAGGAATTAGAACCTGCGATTAGGGGCATAAAATCAGTTTCAAGACTCCAAATTCATTGTTTTCTTCGCCAAAGTTGATGTTCAGCTCGCCAAATTGAAGTTTAGCTCGCCAAATGTTACAGACTGTTCAGGCAATTCGGCGATTTAGGGGTCAATTCGGCGAGTCACCCTTTGGACTTCGCGAGCAAAGTCGAGATCACCGAAAGTTCCAGTGAGTGCACTTGAAGACATTCAAATTTTGTGCTTTTGTGGTTGTTTTTCCTTTATTCCTTACCCCTTTTGGTAAATTTCCTTGTGTACTAACACTTATCCACTTTCTCTTTCCTTTCATTTTGGATTAAAACACTTTTTTTGTAGATTCCTTCTTCTTGAAGATTTGAATGTTCTTCAAGAACACTATGAACAAGATGAAGACCCAAAATAAAACCCTCAATAATTTTGGCTCGGAATTTCACAAAATTTGAGATATAATCTCCCCTTGATGTAGGAAACAAGCCCCAATACTTTTTATCTTTCAATTCTTTGCCAAATCTTTCAGATTTCAAAACCCATTTGCACCTTCTTCAAGCTTCTTCAACCAACAATGGTGGAATCTTCAATACTACTCCACACTTCACCAAATCTCAAATTTAGACTCAACTAAAGCTAGAGAACACTAATCTAGCTTTAGAAAATTCAAACAAGACTCAAATGAACAAAATATTTTTGGGGTTTTCTTCAAAAGTGATTTTGACTCTTTTTTTGTAGAAAACCCAAGACTAGAATCGTAGGAATGAATCTATGCTCGGCTTTGATACCAAATGATGTAATTCTCACCATGAATTACATATATAAATACAGAAATTAAAGACAAGAAATAAAGATAGATAGACAAAAAAAGAGGAAACAGAAGGCAACCAAAAGGTATATTAAACCTTAAGACCTCAATCCGTTAATTCTAAAAGAAGCACATAACTCTTACGAAGACCTCGAGGGAAATGAATTCACCTCGCTATCCACGTTTTTAAACAGAAGTCAACCAAACCTTTTACCAAGCTCTCAACAATCATTCATGAGTTTTACAATATCAATATTCAAAATAGTCTATTGAAATGACAACCTAAACTAGCTATTTATAGTTATTACAAACGAGGCCCAAAAGTAGCCCAAAATAGGATAAAGGGCAAGCTGGATCGCCCACGCCGAATGGGTTCGGTGAGTCACCGATCAAGTTGGCGAGATGACCCCCTTCTCAGAGGCTCCTAGAACTTTAGGTGAGCTGGGTCGTGCTCGCCAAAGGGACTCAGTGTGTAACCAACTGGTTCGGCAAGGTGACCCCTCCTCTGGAGCATTCTGTAACTTTAGGCAAGTTAAAGGTCCTCACCCACGCCATTGGGCGAGTCGCCGAATGGCTCTTGCTGCTCGCCTAAAGTGGCAGCTTAATCTTCGTCCCTGCACTTCCGCAAGCGATCTTCCATGCATGGGAACCTCTCCTTGCCATCAATACAAGCTCAAGAACCCTTAGCTTCATTAGCAATCCTTGCATTCCTTGGGGGTCCCCAGCTTGGCTTCGATTGAGCGGCCTTGGTGCAATCCAAAGTGCATCACTTTCCAGGGCCACCAAGTTTGCCTATTTTTTAAGCTTAGATTAGAAAGGTTTGCCAGAAATAGTGAGGCCTTGTCGGACAAAAGCATCTTCAAGACCCACTTGATGGACCGTGCTGCTCTAGATGACCCGTGAAGTCATTCTAGAGAGTCATTTCAGCAGTATTAAGTCAGGGTCATGTTGGTCTTTTCCCAATTATTTTAACTCAATACTGTATCATCTTACCTTCTACCCAAAGCCTTATATAATGATTTTTTACCCCCAAAAATCACCAAATTCAATTCATTCTTCTAAAATGCAAAAATATTGATCAAGTTCATCCTCCCAAATATTTCTCCCTCTAAATTTTGAAGAAGAAGGCTAGGGTTAAGGTCAAGTATCAAATTTCACCATTCATTTCAAGCTTTTGGCATCAAGGTATGATAGTATTCACCTATGGAGTCCCTTCCTCCACAGGGTTCCTAAATGGAAGTTAGGGTTTTTACTCAATCTCATGGGTTCTTTCAAATTATGATATTATTGAATAATTTATGTCTTTTTATGCATGAATTAAAGAAATTGCATGCTTCTAAGTTGAATCCCCATGAACCCACGTGAAATTCATGATTTCTAGAATTGATCATATGATAAAGCTTTTGAATCATCAAAGATGAGTTTATGAAGATACGCATGTTCTTTATGAAAATGATTTAAAGATTCTTTTAGAGTGAAGTATCAATGTGATTTTTGTTGTTGTGAAAGGATTTCTCACATATACATGAAAGCATGATTATGAAAGGGTTTTCTCACAGAAAGGATTCTTAGAGTTCAAAGGTTTTCTCAACTAAACATTGAATCAAGATTTTTGGAGCTATTCTAATGATGTTTCTAGCTTGGATTAGTTACTTAATTGTACCTTTCCAGTGATGATAATATGACTTTATCTTGGATTGGTTACTTAATTGTGTCATTCCGTGGATAATGAGACAAGTTAAGATAAATGACTATTTCATTGGATTTACGCTTAGCACTTAGAGGATATTGAGATGGAAGCTCTCCCGTAGCTAGAGGTCGGGTTTCTAGTAGCAACATCCTGATCCCATACCTATGTACCACCATAAGATGATTGTCTTAGATAGACATTAGCTAGTGGATCCACGTAAGCTAGAAGTTCATGGTGTTACCTTTGCAAGCAGGACACTCCTTTTTGGTGTAGGGTAGACACCAGATTCTATGTTAATAACTCAGATGGTCTTAAATATCTGTTAAAGGTAAATCTCTCACAAGAATAAACTATGGTTACTTCTAGAAGTATCTCATGAAAGTTTTAAAGATGTTAGCTTGCATTGACCATGTTTTAGGACTTATGTTTTCTAACCCATTTATCTCATGATTTAGCTTGGTCATTGCATGTCACGAAAAAGGTCTTTTTAGCATGATTTCATACTTTTATGTATTGCTATCATACTTGGTACATTTTTGTACTAACACATACTCTTTGCTATACTCATATACAAATGTAGAGTCCAACGCTCCGATTTCAGATCCTCATGGCTAAAGATCGCCTTAGTAGATATTAAAGATTGGTAAAGCCTCATGTTACGAGGACCGAGCTTTCATTTCCTATCGTCATTACATTTTAGTATTGTATCTGATGTACGGATTACGTCCCGATCACTCTTGATGTACTAGATGACTTTGAGACTATGTTAGACTTTTGCTACATTTTATAAACTCTTATGTTTTGAAATTGTCTTTTAATATCTTAAACTCTATTATCTTGTATGATGTATGCTAAGTGACTTGTATAGGGCCTATAGAGGTCTTATATGCCATGTCACATCTAGGGTATACTTTGGGTCATGACATGGTATGTGTGTTGTGAATTTTTCTTTTGAACTTACATTAAAGGAAAGGGTAAAACCTAAAATACTACGACAAAACTACATCAAACATTAATAGAGAAGATTCTACTAGATAGTTGTGTATTCATTTGCTTACAAATTAAAAATATGTCGGCGTGAAAGAACTTGGCGCTGGGTGGACTAAGTGAACATGTATAATGTACGTAAGAAGGAATATTATGAGCTAAAACACATAACTGTAAGGAACAAATACATGAAAAGGATAAAGCATCTTAATAAGGACAATTAGTACCAAGAAGTTTAGTCATTCAAGCAATGCTAAATGACATGTTAAAACATGTTGCCATGGCAAACCGAATAATACGAGTTATAAGAGCGAGCAGTAAAATGTAGAAACAAAAGCATCTTCTGTCTGTGTTGGGAAGATCAGCATCGCATAGCAAAAGATGGCTCCAACCATATCCAAAAGTGAGAAACAAAAGATTTTTCATTGTTAATAAAAGTATACCTCCCCATAGCTAGTTAGAAGGCTGAAGTCTCATTCACTAACAGAAGTAAGCAGACAAATCACTTTACCAACTAAGAACGGCCATGCAACACCACCCATAGAATCAAGAAAGAGCTCTCAGTCTGTCAATCCTTACTATGTCTGGATCTAGTATGTTTCCGTGTGTTCAGTCAAATTAAGTCGCATGCTCCACTCCTGGTGGTGCCCTTCCGTCAATTCCTTTATGTTTAACCCTTGCGACCATACTCCCCAAGGAGCCCAAAAACATTGATTTCTCATAAGGTGCCGACGAAATACAAAAAGCAACATTTGTCGATCCCTGGTCCTCATTTTATATATATATATATATATATATATATATACACTATGTTCCTTCTTTGTGAATGAGAAAAAGAATAGAGAAAATACACTCCATTCTATACGATTTTCTATCAATTCAAAATCTTTTTTAGATTATAATTCCTAATTTTATATTAAAAGAGCTAATTGAATTTTAAGGAATACACTTATGCTAAGGAACATGTCCATACACATGCCTCAACACCTCAAGCTACAATATTTTTTAATATATATATCATCTTTTAGGAAATGATGAAAATGATTGGACTGATAATAAGAAGATGATAGAAAATAATGAGGCAAAGGATAATGCCAGTAAATATGATATGTTACATTAATACTAAATTACGTACGGCCTGGTGATTAAAATGGACATACAATCCCAATACAATAAGTCATCTAATTAATGATTTCGGTTCCTATATTTGAAAAAGGTTTATCTATACTGGCAAGCAGTAGTCTCTCTTTGAATGCCCCCAAAAAAATTCACAGAAGAAAACTATCAAATTCGGTCTCTGAGAATAAAACAATATTTTGAAAAATATGTTATATGTGATGTTGTAAAGGAAGAAAAATCTTTACAATAATATTTTGCAAATCCTACAAAATTTCATATTAAAGCACATTCAAAAAAATCTTCTACACAAGACAATGGCATGGAAGGTGTTTTGAAGCACAAACTCAAAAGAAAAAATAATAATTTGTAAGTTCAAAAATAATGAAAAGAGTCTAGCATCAACTACCAAAACGAAAATTGAGGAGGGGCATTTCTCAATTGTTGTAACTAAAGCAACTGAGGAGTGATGAAATTTGGTTTTAGTTACTGCAGTAACTTTTAGTAAAATAAGTTGTTTAGTTTAAGATGAATTTGAATTTTAAATTTTAGTTAGGTTGTTTGAATTGTTGAGATATTTTCAGTTGTTTCAAATTTCAAATTATGTAGATTACATTTTTTTGTTGGCTATTCAAAGCTCCTCAATAATTAATAAAATTATTGAAAGCTATTAAAAATCCTTTCAATCCAAAGAGAGACATTTCAATCCATTCTTTTCACTGCCCCATTCTTTTTAAAAAATAATCAACAACTTGGGCCCGGTCAGCTGCTGAGGATGCTTCTCCAAACTACAATTCATACGATTAATGTCACAATCCAAAAATAGAGGTGATGAAACTTCTTTATTCCCAGAAAGACAAGTCAGCCTCGACCCAACGAAATGAAAAAAAAATAGAAAGATAAAGCAAGAACAAGATAATAGCGGAAAAACTTATTCTTTCTATTAGCACCCCAAAATATGATTGTCATGTGTACAAACTTCTAATACAAAAATTGTGGAATTAAGAAATAAGTACAAGTCTCAGCCTTTGTTTCTCAAATAGAACAAAGCATAAAGAAAAGGAAAAATAGGGCCCGCCGAATGACAAGTACCTACCTCTCAAAAGTCCTTTGACAAGCCTTAGAAAGGGAGAAGAAGAGCAATCACACTATATCGGGCTTGGAACCTACACAAATATAGAAGTAAGGAGTGAGTACCACGACACGGTAGCCAACAAGAAACCTAATAAACAAAGCATCTATCTAGAAATCGAAAGCTCCTTTCATCCAAACTGAATCTCCTCAAACTACAACCTTCATAGAAATCAGCCCAACTGAATAGTTCTACAACTCAGAGTTCACAAGGCTCAATATTCACAGTCCAATAGTCACATTCAAATAACCAACACGAATCAAGTAAGTTAATCTCAAGTATCTTGTAGATTATTCAAAAGTATCACGAACATCAATCATAAGCATCACCCACATTAATGAATTCACACCGAAACCATTTCTCGTTGGCTTAATAGCACTAGCAAAAAATTACGTCGGCATTGATGAGTCGGGAATTTTGACTCATTTAGGATTTGATATTAAATGAATTAGTGTCCTGAATGCCTATTTTGTGTTCATATATAATGTTTATGTGTTTATATGCAGCCATGAAGGCTTCAGAACAAGGCAAGGACATTACAATGCAAAAAGGAGCAAAAAAGTTAGAAAAGCTAGAGAAAAGAGAAGTTGGAGCTCGCAAAAGTCACTCGGCAACTCGTCGAGTGAGCCTCTAGCTATCCAAATATTCCATCAAATTAGCCCATGAACTAAGACAACTCGGTGATCAAAAGAGCACTTTGGTGATGCATCGAATGGAATGGCGATCGCGACCCAGCTCACCAAATCTTCTAGCACAATTGGACGCAGGAGTAAAGCCAATGGACGAGAAGACGTGCATGTCAGCGGATCACCGAGTCGTTCGACGATCCCAACTAATGTCACCGAGTGGACTCTATGCTTAGATTTTGGGAAGTTTTCTAAAACATATAAATTGATTTTTGAAAGGAGTTTTTTGGAATTTAGAAATTTCACACAGAGTGTATTACACAGCTTTTAGAGCTTCTTACACTATTGAACACTCTTGGAGAGGATTTTGATCTTAGATTTGAGGATTTAGGATTCTAGCTGGATTTTGGCATTTATCATTGAAGATTGTTGACAATTTGGATGGATAATCTTTTTGGTAATGCTTTCTTGCTTCTTACTATGTTTGGCTAAAACCCCTTCCCTTAGGAGCGTGATCATGTAATCGAATACATAAATTAGCTTATCGGTATTATTAATTACTGAATTTAATGTTGTTTTGAAATAGGTTCAATTTTTTATTCATGTTTTCATTGATGAACTGAAGTTGCAAATTCGGATCTATCTTAGCTATCTATGCCTTGCTTGAGAAAGATGCTTAGAGTAGAATGAATGATTTATAGTTGTATTGATTTGTGTCTTTACAACCCAGCTTGAGAAAGTGGGTTTAATTAAGGAATTGAATTTATTTGTATTGTTAAGCTTTTAATGGTTCGGAAAAACCTTCTTCAAACATGATAGTTGATTGAGAAATTACTATCGTAGTTACAACCTATCCTACCCATTGAGATTAACAACTTAAAGTAATAAATAATTACCCATTAGGCGAAATTAGTATTTGATTGCTCACAACCCTAAGGTCTTCTCTCTAATCGTTCAAATCCCATGTTAATTGTTTTTGTTAGAATTTTTTTACTAAATTTCTCTCCCTTTGATATTGGTAATTGAAACACCTCAATATACTTTATGTTGCGTAGCCTTTTTCTTCTACAAAAGATTAGAACACTTCTTTACTTCGTACTTGAATTCTTTACCGTATCACTTCCTGTGGGATCGACCCCAACTCATCGTTGGGTTTATACTTGTTAGCGACCGCCTACACTTTGAATCAGAAGAAGTGTAGTTGAGCGTTATAAAAAATGGCGCCGCTGCCGAGGAATGTTGTTTAGAATTATTTTATTGAAGTGTTTTTGTGAACTAATTTTTTTGTAGTAGAATTTTCTTATTTGTGTTTTTGTTGATTGCTCTTAACAGGTAAAGAGATGAGTGTGAACGGGAGAAATGCAAGTCAACTTGATAACAATGATGACATCAGAAACTTGCATGATGTCAATATGGATTAGCTGGGAATTGCCAGTGCTATTTGATTGCCTCCAACTGTGGGCAATGTTGTGTTTCATGTGACCAGCACTATGTTCCAACTGTTTTAGATTAAAGGTCTCTTTTGGGGACTTTCTCATGAAGTCCCTCATGATCACATCCAGAATTCCGTGGATGTGTGCGGACCGTTCTCCTTCAAGAACATCAATCAAGAGTCAATTAAACTCTGTTTATTTCCCTTTTCTCTAATGGGGGGAGCAACAAAGTAGATGACCAAACTACCAATGGAATCTGTTACTTCTTGGGAGGAGCTCACGGAAGTGTTTTATGAAAGATACTTCCCTCCATCGAAGATGGTAAAGTTGAGGGATAACATTCAAAATTTCAAGAGGATTGATGGTGAACCTATTGATAAGACGTGGTTGAGATTTCAAAAGATGATTCTCCAATGTCCTACTTATGGATTGCTGGATAATGTGCTCTTGTAATATTTTTATCACAGTCTTCACACTGTCAATAAGGGTATCGTTGACAAACTTATTCGGGGTGGATTCATGAGAAAACCATTTTTCATAGCACCGGCTTTGCTTGAGTAGATGACAAAAATTAATCATGCATAGTACACAAGGGAAGATCAGGTGTCTCCTTTGAATCTTGGGCTGACCAAGGAACAATTGGAAAAGAATCAAGAACGTTATAAGAACATGGCCAAGATAATGACCAAATGGACATGTTGACGAAACATGTCATGGGAGGTGGTTACAAGGCTGTGAACGTGGTTTGTACTAAAAGTGGAGTGAGCCCGGATGATGCACAATTCGAAGCCATGTATAATGAAGAAGTACAATTCTTACCAAACTAAGCGGAGGGTTCTCGTCCGAGCAATCCAAGGCCAGGCAGAAATCTAGGTTGGAACAGAGATCATGATGATGGTTGGAAAGATCGGGATCAAGATTTGTTTGATCGGGGTGCAAATTGGAGAGATAGAGATGGTGATAAAGATCGTTACGTACCCCCTCATGAACGTCCAAAGACGAATAAACCAAAGGCTGACCCCAAAAACTTTTGGACCGAGTATATGATTGATCGAATCCTTAACAAGGTGGAAGGAATGGATAAGCTACTCAAGGTGTAACATCCCGCCTTAGAAAGAGCTAAATTTTTAAAGAATTATTTTGGAAAGAGCTAAATCTGGAATTTTACAAGTTATGCTTAAGTTGTGAGTTTTGGGTCAACTTCAAACGACCATAACTTTCAGTACATGATGTGTTTGGTGGCCCATTAGATATCGAATGAAAGGTCTTCAAATTCTATTTCCAACGCCACCAAGTTTGCTAATTTTTGAGTTCGAATAAGGGATATATGCCCGTTTGAAGTTAGCATGTCCATTTAAGGAAAGTTACCCGAATTAATGAGGGGTATTTTTGTCTTTTCCTTACTCCATCAGATTGAAACGAATTTAGTAATATTTTGTTGTGAAATACAATTTGGGTCAGTTTAAAAAATCTTAAATACGCTTAGGTTTTTAGAAGAGAGTTCAAGAAGAGGAAAAGAGGAGAAAAAGTAGAACGATCAAGGTTCGTGCGAATCGAGGATTTGTTTCGCCAAATCGAGGTATGTAAGTTTTCATAGTGCTGGGTTCATTCACCCACACGCCAATCGTGTTTTACATTATCAAATTCATCCCTAGAGATTGAGAAATTAAATTCTTGATAAGTTTCTTGAAGAGTTTTTATTCATTCTTGAATCTTAATGTTTGGTTGGGTTCTTGAGGCGATGATTTTGTTAAGGGGTTGAGTTAATTGATATTTTTTGAGTGGGGTTTGCGGGAATTGTCCTGAGTTATAAGAATTTGAGAGTTTTTACCTTAGAATTTTAGTGGGTATGAGTTGAATCGAGTTTGGGAGAAGAATAAACGATCGGGCAGAAATTGGCGGCCAAGTCCGCGTCGGGGACTTTCTCCCCCAGAGAGAAATTTATCTCTCTGCGTCGCAGAGAGAACGTGAAATTCGTTGTTTCAAAAATTATTTTGCGACCAAATATTATAATCCATCTCTGCGTCTCAAACTTGCTCCCGAGACAATGTTTTTCGACAATTTCTTATTATTAACTATCTAAAACTCATTTAGCCATCACGATATCCTTCATATCATAAATCATAACTATTGAATTCATAATTTTGAGTCTTTTGAGAGGTCTTTCACAAACCTTTTAAAAACTTGTTTTAAGACTTGAGCATTTGAGTTGAGGAAGAGTAGAGTTGAGTTCATTTTCTTTAAAATGATATATGAGAACTAAGTATTCCCAAGAGCAAATGTTTTTACATTTAAGTTGAGAGGAAACACCGATTTCCAAAATAGTTCATGAGCAGTTTTAAGTACTATCTCTTTTTAGAGAAACCTTTTGAGTAATAATCTCAAAGTTGAGGAAGAGGAAATATTTTCTTTTAAACATAATGAGCTAAGTTATATTTTGGGAGTAGTATTGAGCACCGATATGGGGGAGAGTTATAACAACTCACAGCCCCCCCATAAACCATGTAGCCAACGTAGGTAGAAAGGGTCATACTTTTTAGATGATTCCTTATTGCATTTTAAGCATAGACTAGTGGATCCACTTATTTGAGGAGTTTTATATCCTGGCAAGGTATAGGACAGTTCTGGCAGTGTAGGCGAGACGTTGTATCATCATATAGCCCATAGTGATGGTTTGTCGGTTAGAGAATCTCCCAAACAGAGTATTTTGTATTTTATTTAAAAACTGAGTTACTATTGTATTTTTAAATACATTGAGTTGTTATTACTATTTTACATGCTTTCTATAAACTGCATTTTTATCGTCATTTTATATTGCATTTAGTTGAGTATCCATGAGTAGTTCATAAGTTGAGTAAGTATCGAGGCGAATATGTTTCCTTTTATCAGTTCAAGCTTGCATGTTATGTTCAGTATTCTCCTTGCATGCTCATACATTCCATGTACTGACACCATTTGTCCTGCATCTTTCATGATGCAGATATAGGTAACCAGGGCTTCTTTGATCCAGTCGAGTTCCAGATTTGTTTTGTAAGCTTCCTTGCTTACGGAGGATCCCTCAGTTATTTCTGTCATGTTATTTCAGTTTTTTTTAGGATGATCGGGGTCTTGTCCCGACATCCCTCATAGTATTAGAGTCTTCATAGATAGATAGACAGTAGTTCATCAGTTTTTTCCATTTTAAGTTATTAATGTTTAAAGACTTGAGTTGCCTCTTTGGCCAGTTGAATGTTTCCTTTAAAAACATTTTGAGTTTATTATTTTAGTTTATCTTTTGAGATTATTCTATGATAATTAAGTCTTCCGCTAAGAGTTCAGCCTGGCCAAGGGTTCACTTGGGGCCAACAATGGTTCTCGTGTGCTGGCAACGTCCAGGGTGTAGGCTAGGGGTGTGACAAACTTGGTATGAGAGCACAGAGTTTAAGAGTCCTAGGGTGTCTATGAAGCCGTGTCTGTAGAGTCCTAGTTATCGGTGTGAAGCACTCCACATCTATAATTAGGAGGCTACAAAATTTAGGAACAATCTCACTTCTTTCATACTCTTTTTGTGCGATAGAGTTCATCTCTATTAAGTTCCTTTCTAACTCGTGCTTGCGCGTTTCTTTCAGATCATGCCTCCACGAAGATCTATCTAAGGTCTTCCTGCTAGGAGGAATGTCGATCCATAGGATCAAGGGGTACCCAATGCACCAGAAGTGCTACCCCAAGGAGAGGTCAGTAATGTTGAGTTCCGGGTTGCTATCCGGATGTTGAGTCAAGTGGTGGCCAACCAATCTGGGCAGCAGAGAGGGGATCAACAGAATGTGGCTAATACATTCAGAATCCGTGAGTTCTTAAGGATGAATCCTCCAAACTTCACTGGTTCAAATGTAACTGAGGATCCGAATAAGTTTGTTGAAGAGTTACAGAAGGTGTTTGAGGTTATGCATGTTGCTGATACTGAGCGAGTGGAACTAGCTGCATACCAACATAAGGGTGTTGCTAGGGTATGGTTCGACCAATGGAAGAATAGTAGAGTTGAGGGTGCACCAATTGTGAGTTGGTTACTTTCGAGAGTTCCTTCATGGGGAGTTTCTTTCCCTATGAGCTAAGAGAGGAAAAGGTAAGAGAATTCCTCACTCTTAAGCAGGAATCTATGAGTGTGCATGAGTATAGCCTTAAGTTCACACAATTGTCCCGCTATGCTCCGGAGATAGTTGTTGATATGAGGAGCAGGATGAGTTTGTTTTGTTTATGGGTTGTCTCATCTGTCAAGAAAAGAGGGTAAGGCAGCTATGTTGATAGGAGACTTGTACATAGCAAGAATTATGATCCATGTGCAGTAGGTGGAGGAAGATAAGTTGAGAGATAGATAAGAGTTTCGAAAAAAGAAAGCTAAGAAAACTAGAAACGAGTCCGGACAACAGAAAAGTAATGTGAACCAGTCGTCTTTCCAACAAAAGCAAAGTGGACCTACTCCATCGTCTTCTAGTGCACCGTCGTCAAGGAACAGAGGTGAGTTCAAGAATTAGAATTCGCAGAATTTCAGAGCTAGACCTGCACATTCTCAAGGTAGTGTGGCACAAGGAGGTAATGGGACTCCTACATGTGCTAAGTGTGGTATTAACCACTCAGGAGTGTGTCGTGATGGCTCTACTGGTTGCTTTAAGTGTGGTCAGAATGGTCACTTCATGAGAGAGTGCCTAAAGAACCGGCAAGGTAGTGGTAATGGGGACAATAATGCCCAATCTTCTTTAATGGCTCCGCCAGACAGAGATGCACCTAGAGGACCTACTTCAGGGACCGGCGGAGGAGTAAACTGTATGTATGCTATCACCAGTCACCAAGAGCAAGAGAACTCGCCAGATGTTATCACTAGTATTATCAAAGTCTCTACTTTTGATGTATATGCCTTGCTAGATCCGGGTGTGAGTCTATATTTTGGTGACTCCATATATAGCTTTGAGGTTCGATATTATTCCCGAACAACATCTTGAGCCCTTCAGTGTTTCTACACCTGTTGGTGAGTCTATTCTAGCTGAGAGAGTTTATCGTGATTGTGTCATTTCTATCAATTACAAGGACACCATGGCAGACTTAGTTGAGTTAGATATGGTAGATTTTGATGTTATTTTAGGTGTGGACAGGCTTCATGCCTGTTATACATCAGTCGATTGTAGAACTTGAGTTGTTAAGCTCTAATTTCCTAATCAGCCAGTTATAGAGTGGACGAGTAGTTCAGTAGTGCCTAAGGGTCATTTTATTTCGTACCTTAAGGCGAGAAAGTTAGTTTCCAAGGAGTGCATCTATCACTTAGTGCGAGTTAATGACTCTAGTGTTGAGACACCACCTATTCAATTAGTTCCAGTTGTGAGTGGGTTTCCAGAGGTCTTTCCATATGATCTTCCCGGAGTCCTTCCTGTGAGAAATAGACTTCAGTATAGATATTCTTCCTAATACTTGTCCTATATGTATTCCGTCGTATAGGATGGCTCCAGTTGAGTTGAAAGATTTAAAAGACCAGTTGAAAGACCTTCTTAAGAAAGGCTTCATTCGACCAAGTGTCTCACCTTGGGGCGCTCCAGTCTTATTTGTGAGGAAGAAAGATGGTTCTCTTAGAATGTGTATAGGTTACTGTTAGTTGAACAAGGTTACGATCAAGAATAAGTATCCTCTTCCGAGGATTGATGATCTATTCGATCAACTTCAGGGTGCCACTTGCTTTTCTAAGATAGACTACAGATCAGGCTATCATCAGTTGAGAGTAAGAAAAAGTGACATCCCTAAGACAGCTTTTCGGACCCGCTATGGTCATTATGAGTTCTTAGTTATGTCTTTTGGTTTGACTAATGCTCCTGCAACGTTCATGGATCTTCTGAACAGAGTGTTTAAGCCTTATCTAGATATGTTTGTTATCGTCTTCATTGATGACATTCTAATCTATTCGAGGAATGAAACAGATCACGCTAGTCATCTCAGAATACTTCTCCAAACTCTAAACGATAAGGAGTTGTATGCTAAATTTTCCAAGTGCGGATTTTGGCTAAAGTTTGTGGAATTCTTAGGCCACATCATTTCTGGTGATGGTATTCGATTTGACACTCAGAAGATTGAGGCAGTGTAGAATTGGCCTAGACTTACATCTCCAACTGATATTAGGAGTTTCTTGGGATTGAATAGTTATTATAGAATGTTTGTCGAGGGGGTTTTATCTATTTCATCCCTATTGACTAAGTTGACTCAGAAAATAACAAAGTTTTAATGGTCTGAAGCTTGTGAGAAAAACCTTCAGGAATTAAAAACTAGGTTGACTACTATCCCAGTATTGAACTTACATGAAGGTACGCAAGTCTTTGTTATTTATTGTGATGCGTCCAGAGTTGAACTGGGTTGTGTATTGATGCAGAATGGCAAAGTTATAGCTTATGCCTCTAGACAACATAAGATTCATGAGAGGAATTACCCAACCCATGATCTTGAATCGACTGTTGTAGTGTTTGCTTTGAAAATATGGCGTCACTAACTTTATGGTGTTCATGTAGATGTGTTCACCGATAATAAGAATCTTCAGTATGTGTTTAGTCAGAAAGAGCTTAATCTCACACAGAGGAGGTGGTTGGAATTACTCAAGGATTATGACATGAGTATTCTCTATCACCCAGGTAAGGCTAATGTTGTTTCTGATGCGTTGAGCATGTTGTCTATGGGTAGTACTTCCCATGTGGAGGAGGACAAGAAAGAGTTAGCGAAGATGTGCATAGAATTTCATGATTGGTAGTCTGGTTAATGGATTCCATTGAAGGAGGAGTGGTGGTGATGAATGGGGCTGAATAATTACAAAGTGTCCGAAGTGCAAGAGAAACAAGATCAAGATCCTATTTTGCTTGAGTTGAAGGCAAATGTTCATAAGTAAAAAGTGATGGCTTCTGAACAAGCGGGGGAAACGATGTATTGAGGTATCAAGGTAGATTGTGTGTACCAAAGGTGGATGAACTCCAAGAGAGGATCATGGAGGAAGCTCATAGCGCTATATATTCTATCCATCCGGGTTTTACAAAGATGTATCGTGAATTGAGTGAAGTCTATTGGTGGAGTAGTATGAAGAGGTGTATCGCAGAGTTCGTTGCCAGCATGATTCGATTTGGGAGATTGTAGATCAGATGATTAAATCAGCCCATTTCTTACCGGTAAGGACTACTTTTACAACAGAGGATTATGCCAAGTTATATATTCAAGAGATAGTCAGACTTCACGGAGTTCTTGTGTCCATCATTTCAGATAGAGGTGCGTCATTCACCGCACAATTTTGGATGTCTTTCCAGAAAGTTTTTGGATCCAAGGTAAATTTGAGTACTGCATTCCATCCTCAGACAGATTGTCAAGCAGAGCGCACAATTCAGATTTTAGAGGATATGTTCAGGGCGTATGTGATTGATTTCAAGGGTAGTTGGGATGATCACCTACCTCTCAGAAAGTTCACACATAGTGTAATGCACAATATTTAGAGCTTCTTACACTATTGAACACTCTTGGAGAGGATTTTGATCTTAGATTTGAGGATTTAAGATTGTAGTCTGAATTTTGGCATTGAGCATTGATGATTGTTGACAATTTGGATGGATAATCTTTTTGGTAGCGATTTCTTTCTTCTTACTATGTTTCGCTAAAACCCCTTCCCTTAGGGGTTTGATCATGTAATCAAATACATAAATTAGCTTATGGGTATTGTTAATTATTGAATTTAATGTTGTTTTGAAATGGGTTCAATTGTTTATTCATGTTTTCATTGATGAACTGAATTTGCAAATTCGGTTCTAGCTTAGCTCTCTATGCTTGCTTGAGAGAGATGCTTAGAGTAGAATGAATGTTGTATTAATTTGCGTCTTTACAACCCATCTTGAGATAGTGGGATTAATTAAGGAATTGGGTTGCTTTGTATTTTTAAGCTTGTCAAGGTTCGTAAGAACTTTCTTGAAACATGATAGTTGATTGAGATATAGCTATCGTAGTTACAACCTATCCTACCCATTGAGATTCAACAACTTAAAGAAATTAATAATTACCCATTAAAAGAAATTAGTATTTGATTTCTCCCACTTCTAATGTTTTCTCTATAATCGTTCAAATCCCGTGTTAATTGTTTTTGTTACCAATTGGTTACTACATTTCTTCCCCTTTGATATGGATAGTTGAAACTCCTCGATTTACAGATCAAAATAAGAATTTTGATGTTAAAATCTATGAATAATCAAAAAGAAATGAAGCTTTATGGTCATAAAAGCTTAGCCAAATGATTTAACATGAGAAATCCTTTCACAAATCGCCTCCAAGGGTTTCCCAAGCTCAAAACTATAAAATGGGTCTTAAACCCCAAAATTTCAGGTCAAAAACCATCTGTGATGTCACAAAAGCGGACTTATGTTCACTTAAGTGGACTTCACAAAAGTAAACTCCCCTTCGCTTAAGCGAACACAACTTAAGAAGACCCCTTCGCAAAAGGGAAGCTCCATTCTCTTAAGCGGACTGACCTTAACAAACGCGAGGTCAACACAGATCTTAAAATTCAGCCAACTTTCAAATCATCTAATGGACCTTCTGATTCATTCAAAACCATGTACACACAAACAACATATGCAAATCAATTATACTCGATTTTGCAGACTCAATGGAACCGTTCGACTACAAATCTATTTTCTCCTTGACCTAACATTTGTTGAAAACATAAGAAACTATCACAACGCCTAAAAAGGCAAAAAAAAAGCTTGGGACCTCCCAAAGACACTGGATACCACTTTCTTAACAATATTAGCCTTTCAAACTGAAAACTTACAAAATTTTAAATTTTAAAATCGATGTTTGAAACCAACTTTCTTAACTCAATCATAAAAGACGCGGGGTTAATATCGAGAGGGAAAAACTGATATATTCCTGAAATTTTGCAAAAATTACCGACCGGGTCATTACATTATCCAACACTAAAAACCATGTTTATCCTCGAACATAAAGCAAAAGAAAGTAATTGAAGCTTCGAAAAGCTAAGGATATCTAGCATGCATATCTGACTCTGCCTCCTAAGTGGCCTCACCAACTGAACAGTGCTTCCACTGCACCATCACTGAAGAAATCTTCTTGATCCAAAGCTTCCGGACCTGCCTATCTAAAATGGATATACGCTCCTCCTCAAAATATTATTCTGGACCCAACTCAACTGAATAAAGGGAATGTAAATGGGACTCATCCGGCACGTACTTCCAAAGCATGGAGACATGAAACATGGGATGCATAGCTGACAAGCTAGGTGGAAGGCCAACTTATAGGCCACCTCTCCCACATGACTCAAAATCTCAAAGGGTCCAATGAATCTAGGGCTAAGCTTTCCCTTCTTTCTGAACCTCATCACACCCTTCATGGGTGACACTCGGAGCCAAACATCATCACCCTCCATTAACACTAGGTCTCAACCTCTCTAATCCGCATAACTCTTCTGTTGACTCTAGGATTTCAATAGTCTACCCTAGATCATATGAACCTGCTCCATAGCAACTCTAAGAAAGTATGTATTTAATGAATCCATCTCAGCTAAATCAAACAATCCGATCAGACACCTACAATGTTTGTCACACATAGCCTCAAATGGGGCCATCTGAATACTGTAATGGTAATTGTGTTGTAGTCAAGCTCTACTAAATGCAAATGCCAAGCCCATCTAGCTATGAAATCAATCACACAAGCTCGAAGTATTTCCTCCGACACCTGAATCATCTACTCGGACTGACCGTCTATTTGAGGATGGAAGGCTGGAATCCTATCTAACCAAGTACCCAAATCATGTTGTAATGCATTCGAGAAATGAGAAATGAACAGAGAACCTCGATCCAATATAATAGAAACCGAGACTCGATATAGTCACACAATATGATTGATATAAAGCTCAGCCAACCTCTCCATGGCATACTTCACCTTTATCGGGATGAAATATGAGGACTTGGTCAACCTATCAACAACCACCAAAATAGAGTCATAACCATGCGGTAGTGGTAGGTAGTCCCAAAACAAAGTCCATAGTGATCAGTTACGACTCCCAAGTAGTAATAGGAATCCTATAAGTTATGCTAGTTAAACAGCCCGAAACAAAATGTACAGTATGTCTCTTCATCCCACACCACCAATAGTGATGGCTTAGATCGTGATAAATCTTTGTGACCCCCGGATGGATGGAATATCGAGAACAATGGGCCTCCTCAAGAATCAATCGATAAACTCACCCACCATGGGCACATAGATCCTCCCCCCAATTCTCAAGACACCCTCAAAATCAAGGACAATCTCCTTGTCTTCCCCTCTCATCACATCATCTCGAATGATACATAACTCTTTTTCATCAAGCTGACGCTCATGAATCTGCTAAACTAAGGAAGAACGAGCCTCAATAAAAGCAATCAAACCACTTGTATCCTAAAAAATATGTAACCAGACGAGACTGTTTGATAACCACTTAACATCCTTATCTTATGGTATCTCCTCCACACTAATAATAAGAAAACTTCCCATGCTAAAAATCTTCCTACTCAAAGCATCGACCACAACATTGGCCTTCCCTAGATGATACAAAATAGTGATGTCATAGTCCTGCACTAGCTCAAGCCATCTGTGTTACCTCAAGTTTAGATCCGTCTGACTAAATAATTACTGGAGACTCCGATGATCCGTGAATAGCTCAAATGAAACTCATTGTGATAATGTCGCCATAGCTTATACACAAATACTATAGGTGCAAACTCAAAATCATGGGTAGGGTAGTTCCTCTCATGGGTCTTCAACTGCATAGAAGCATAAGCGATCACCTTACCCTTCTACATCAGAACACCACCTAACCCGACTCGAGAAGCGTCACAATAAAAAGTGAGGTCTACACCCTCCTTGGGTTAAGTCAAAACAAAAGCTCAAGTCAACAAGGTCTTGAGAGTTTTTAAGCTCTCCTCACACTCGTCAAACCACTAGAAGCTCACACTCTCTACAGTCAATCTAATCAAAGAAGATGCAATAGTGGACAAGATCTAGACAAATCCCTTGTAATAGCCTGCAAGTCTCACGAAACTTTGGATCTAAATAACTAACGTAGGTTTGGTCCAACCCCTCACTGCCTCAATATTGGCTGGATCTACCCGAATAACCTCCTTGGACACTACGTGTCCTTAAAATACAATAGAATGAAGCCAAAATTTGCACTTTGAGAAGTTGGCATAAAACTTCTCTTCTCACAATCTCTAGAGTACAATTCTCAAATACCAGTCGTGATCCTCCTCAGTCTTGGAGTGCACCAAGATATTTTCATTGTGCACTATCACAAAGGAATCCAGATAAGGTCAGAACACCTTGTTCATCAATTCCATGAGCGTTGTAGAGCCGTTAGTCAAACCAAAAGACATCACAAGAAACTCATAGTTCCTATAACGAGTCTTAAATGCTATCTTAGGCATATTTGATGCCCTAATCTTTAGCTGATGATAATTGGACCTCAAGTCAATCTTAGAAAATAGAGATGCACCCTGAAGTTGATCAACCAAGTCATAAATACAAGGAAGATGATACTTGTTCATCATGCTCAGTTTTTAAAATTATCGATAATCAATACACATCCTCATAGTTCCATCTTTCTTCCTCAAAAACAACACAGGAAAACCCCATGGAGAAACACCAGGGCAAATAAACTTCTTACTCAACAAATCCTGTAACTGATCCTTCAATTCTTTCAACTTAGCTGGAGTCACACGATAAGTAGGAATAGAGATGGGTTTGGTGACCGGCTCAAACTCAATAGCGAAATCAATATACTTGTCCGTAGGAACACCTGAAAGGTTAGTAGGACACATCTTAAAACTGTCAAACCACGACCATGTAATCTATGGGAGGTGGGTTAACACTAGTATCCCGAATGAAGGACAAATAGGACAAACAACCTCTCTTAATAAATATCCAAGCTCAAATGAAGGAGATGACTTTGCTAGGGTAGGAACCACTAGCACACATCCACTCAACTCTTGGGACACCCGACATCGCTAAGGTCACAGTCTAAGCATAACAGTCAAGAATAACATGATGCGGAGAGAGTCAATCCATACACAAAATAATATCAAAGTCTACAATTCCCAAAATTAGCAAGTCTACCAAGGTATCATACCTGACCAAAGAAACAAGACATGATAAATACACTCAATCCACCACTAAGGACTCACCCACTAGTGTAGAAACATGAATTGCACACGAATGCAATCATACATTTTATGAAACCCAACAACAAAATAGGTAGAAACATATAAGAATGTAGACCACAAATCAAACAATACAGACGCAGGTCAATCACAAAAAAGGATGATACATGTGATCATAGTATCAAAACTCTCAGCCTTAGGCCTCACTGGAAAAGCATAATTGTCACACCCTGAGCCTACACCTTGGACGGGGCTAGCACTCGAGAACTATTTTTGGTCCCTAAGCAAACCCTTGGCCTGGCTGACAACTTAGCGGAAGATTTATTCAAGAGATAACAAGCTTAGAAAAATAATTTAGAACATTAAAACTCGAACAAATACTTAACTCAAACTATCTGAAAATACTTAATTGCAATAATAATACTACTTTGCAAAAAGAGTCTCAAACAAAAGGGAAATACTGAGAGACTCCTCACCTCCAACTATCTATGAAGCCTCTATAGTTAAACATGGGGTTTGAGACAAGACCCACAACATCCTAAAAGGACTAAAGTGAAAGGAATAAGGGAAATCCTCTGGAATGCAAAGAGGCTCACCAAAGCTAATTGGAGTGTCAAATGATCTCAATGAAGCGCCTATTGATGATCATGAACAACTATATATGCATCATAATAAGATGCGGGTCGAATGACATCGGTACATTGAATGTACGAGTATGTAAAGAAAACTGAATGCACAGATAACTGAACTGATAATACTGGAAGAATATCCACCTCAACTCAACTCAATACAAAAGCAATAACAAAAGATGAAATGTTTAAAGCTTCATAAATAAAATATACTAACTCAAGGATGTATATAAAAATACAATTAGTTTCTCTTTACTCTTATTTGAGAGATTCTTTAACCGGAAACCATCATTATGAGCTATGCAATGATACAACATCTTGCCCATGCTACAAGAACTGTCTTATACCTTGTCAGGCTATAGAACACCTCAATTAAGTGGGTCCACTAAGCTATGCTCGAAAGTAATAAGGAGTCGTCTAAAAAGTATGATCCTTTACCCATGTTGGCTACGTGGTTTATGAGGAATGTGAGTTGTCTGAACTCGTACCCATATCAGTTGCTCAATACTACTCCCAACAAATATATATATAAACTCATGCTCAAGTAGAAATACTCTATCTCTGTTTTGAGGTAGTTACTCAAAATAACTTTTTTTAAAGATCATTGTTGGTTAAACAAGAACTCTCAATAATAACTCCATAAAACTCTTGAACTTCTTTTTTAAACTCAATTTAGTTTTGAATGTGCATTAAGACATGTGATTAAGATATGAAAGGATTTTCAAAGGTAAATGGAGCCTATAAGAGCTAATACAAGGAAGGGAAATGTGGCTACAACTTAAAGGAACACGTGCTAGATGAAGCAAGGAAAGATTGGCCTAGAAATCCTTGGCGTACTGCTGGCACTGGGTACCAGGCCTTGAACTTCAAAATTCAGGCCTTGGCACACTAATGGTGTGTCACCTCAAGGCCTGAACTTCAGAAGTCAGGCCTTGGCGCTATCATGGCGCGCTGCCCCAGACCCTTTCCTAGCACCCCGATGAATTTTCAAGCTTAAATTAGGACCCCAACTTAGTTTAAAATTGGGAAATTTCTCATAAGCTCTTCTTGATTCTCAAACCCAACACAAATAGATGAGAAGTCTCATACAATTACTTTGGAAACATAACCCCAACTTAGTATAAAATTAGGAAATTTCTCATAAGCTCTTCTTGATTCTCAAACCCAACAGAAATACATGAGAAGTATCATACAATTACTTTGGAAACATAACTTTATCAAATCAATAGGGTTCATGTGATACTAACCATGAACAACACAATAATATTCACAAAACAAAAGAATTAAAAAGCCTAAATTATTAAAGAATCAAACTCAATATCAAGAATTATGAGTAGATCCTTTAGATGTTACAATTTTTTGACTAAATTGAGATAGGGTGTGAGGAAGAACAAGTCCAATAGTATGAGAAACCTTATATTCCTAGAAAGGATAAAGGTTCTTGGTGAAAATCAACAAAATCTTGAAGAACACTTGAAACCTAGTGTTTTCTCCTCTTGGAACCTTGCTCTAACTTATCTAATTGTTAAAAACGTGAAAAAATTGTTTATCATTGATTGTACCCCTAAATAGGGTCAATAAAACGTGTCTAGGGTTAGAAGGGATAGTAAAAGACCAACCAACCCCTCTAAAAATGATTGAGGTACCTTTAAAAGAGAGGCTTCACTGAAACGGGCATCACTTTTTATTTCTAGCTCGAAATTAAGAAAACCTTGCAGAATTTGAAAGAGGACTCAAAGACCTTTAATTTGATAGGTGATGGGCCACCAAATTCTTTATGTGCTAAAATATATGACTGTTTTAAGTTTACCCAAAAATTAAAACTAATGGGTGACTTGCACGAACCGCTCTTTAGCCATTTTCAAAGACTGAGGTGTTACAATATCTCATCCTAGGGAACATTCATCCTCGAATGAGGCCAAACTAAGAATGACAGGGGCGGGGAAGTATCTAACAACCCACACAAAGCACAAATCAAGTAAATAGCATAAAATTCACCATATAAACTTAAATAGTACTTTTCAATGAGTCAGTACCTTGGTCTTGAATTGATTCAGATGAGAAAAGGTGAGGGTGTCTCTTCTTCATATCCTCATCAGCCTCTCAAGTAGCTTCTTCAACACATTGGTTCCTCCATAAGACTTTGACTTATGCAACCTCTTTTGTTCTCAACTTGCGAACCTGACGATCAAGAATCTGATCGAGAATCTCCTAATAAGATATGCTCTCCTTGATACCAATATTCTCGGTAGGTACATTAAGTAAAGGATCTCCCAAACACTTCTTTAGCATAGAGAAGTGAAATAATGGATGGTCTGTTGCTAACTCTGATGGTAGCTTTAACTCATAAGCTACGTTGACAAATCTCTTGGATATCCTGTAAGGACCAATGTATCGGGGTTTGAATTTTCCCTTCTTATCAAATCTCATAACACCCTTCATAGGTGAAACCTTCAAATAGACCCAATAATTAACGTCAAATTCCAAGTCTCTCCTTCTAACATCTGTATAGGATTTCTGACGACTTTGCGTTATTTTCAGCCTCTCTTGAATAGTCTTCACTTTCACCATGGCTTTATGAACCAAGTTTGGCCCTATCAACTCCGCTTCACCAACTTCAAATCAACAAATAGGAGATCTACATCTTCGCCCATAAAAAGCCTCATAAGGAGCCATCTAGATACTTGAGTGATAACTATTATTGTACACAAACTCTATGAGAGGAATGTGGTCATCCCAATTACTTGGAAATCCATGAATCATGCCCTCAACATATCCTCTAGGGTCTGAATTATACACTCTACTTGGATATCAATTTAAGGATGAAAAGCAGTACTAAGTTTTACCTTCGAACCCAAAACTTTATGAAAGGACTTCTGAAACTGATCGGTGAATTACACATCCCTATCTGAAATGATAGACACATGGACTGCGTGAATTCGGACTATCTCTTGGATGTATGATCAGGCATAATCTGCTACTTAATTTTCGGTCTTTACCGGTAAGAAATGGGCTAATTTAGTCATCCGATCTACAATCACCCAAAACGAATCATGTTGTCTACGAGATCGCGGCAAGCCACTAATAAAGTCCATATTAATCATATCCCACTTCCTTTCTGGAAGAGCTTGTTATGAACCACACAACCTGGCCTTTTGGTGTTCTACCTTGACTTGTTGGCAATTTAGGCAGTTAGCCACGAAATCTGCAATGCAGCTCTTCATACTATTCCACTAGTAGACTTCTCTCAAGTCATGGTACATTATTGTCGAACCGGGATGAATCAAATATCTGGAACTATGAGCTTCTACCATGATCCTCTTTTAGAGGTCATCCACCTTTGGTACACATAATCTACCTCGATATCTCAACACACAATCTCCCCCTTTTTCAAAAGCCATTTTTTTTCTTACGAACATTTGCCTTTAGTTCAAGCAAAAGAGGCTCTTTATTTTGTTTCTCCTTCACTTCAGGCAATAGTGATGATTCAGCCCCATTCATCACCACAAATCGACCTTCACTGGAATCTAACAACTGGACACCCAAACAAGAAAGTCTGTCAACTTCCTTAGCCAATTTTTTCTTGCCTTCCTGAACAGGAACAGTACTTCCCATGGACAACCTTCTCAAAGCATCAACAACAACATATACCTTACATGGGTGATTGGGGATACTCATGTCGTAATCCTTGAGAAACTCTAACCACCTCCTTTGTCTGAGTCTAAGCTCTTTCAGACTGAAAACATACTGTAGACTCTTATGGTCGGTGAACACATCGACATGAACACCATAGAAATAGTGACGCCATATTTTTAGAGAAAAAACTATTGCTGCCAACTTGAGATCATGAGTTGGGTAGTTCTCTTTGTGAATATTAAGCCGTCTGGAGGCATATGCTATAACATTACCATACTGCATTAATACACAACCAAGTCCAACTCTTGACGGATCGCAATAAACAACAAAACCATTTGTACCCGCTAGTAGGGTCAACATTGGAGCAGTGGTTAATCGAGTTTTCAATTCCTAAAAGATTTTCTCACAAGCTTCAGACCATTGAAAATTAGTTGTTTTATGAGTCAACTTAGTCAACGGGGATGAAATATATGAAAAACCCTCGACAGACCTTCTGTAGTAACCAGCCAACCCTAAGAAACTCCTTATATCAGTTGGGGATGTGGATAGGGGCCAGTTTGCACTGCTTCAATCTTCTAGGTGTCAAATCGAATCCCTTCGCAGGATACAATGTGGACTAAGAACGCCACAGACTCAAGCTAGAACTCACACTTAGAAAGTTGGCATATAACTCTCGATCCTTGAGAGTTTGAAGGACTATTTTAAGATGACTAGCATGGTCCTCCTCATTCTTAGATTTTATCAATATGTCATCAATAAATATGATAATAAACATGTCGATATACAGCTTAAACACTTTGTTCATAAGATCCATGGATGATGTAGGAGCATTGGTCAAGCGAAAAGACATCACAAGGAACTCATACTAACCATAACGGGTCCTGAATACTATTTCCTGGATGTCAATTTATCTTTCTTTAGACTGATGATAGCCAGATCTGAGGTATATCTTAGAGAAGCAAGTGGCACCCTAAAGTTGGTCAAAAAGGTCATCAATTCTCAAAAAGGGATATTTATTCTTCATGTTGACCTTGTTCAATTGGTAGTAATTGATACACATCCTAAGGTAACCATCTTTCTTTCTCACGAATAAGATCGGAGCCCCCCAAGGTGAGACACTAGGTCGGATGAAACCTTTATCAAGAATATCTCTCAATTGCTCTTTTAACTCTTTTAACTAAACTGGAGCCATTCTATATGGCGGAATAGAAATGGTTTGAGTATCGGGAAGAATATCTATTCCAAAGTCTATTTATCTATCAGGAGGTACTTAGGGAAGATCACCTGGAAAAACCTCTAGAAAGTCACTCACAACTAGAACTAACTAAATAGGCGGTGTCTCAACACTAGAGTGATTAACTTGGACTATGTGATAGATGCACCCCTTGGAAACTAAATTTTTGGCCTTAAGGTAGGAAATAAAAAGAAACTTAGGTACTGTGGAACTACTCCACTCTAAATCTGGCTCATTAGGAAACTGAAAATTGACTACTTGAGTTCTACAATCGACTGAGACATTACAAGCATGAAGTGAGTCCATACCTAGAATAATATCAAAGTCCATCATATCTAGCTCAACTAAGTTAGCCATGGTGTCCTTGTGATTGACAAAGATGGTACAATCACAATAGACTCTTTCTGCTAGACTAGAATCACCAACTAGCATGGAGACATTGAAGGGCTCCAGAAGTCATTCAGGGGAAATGTCGAACCTCATGGCTACATAAGTAGTCACAAAATACAAACTCGCACCTTGATCAAGTAAGGAATAAACATCAAAAGTAAAGACTTTGAGCATACTAGTGACGACATCTGGTGAGTTCTCCTTATCCTAACAACTAGCTATAGCATACAGACAGTTTGCTCCTCCGTCTGTCCTTGAAGTAGCTCCTCTTGGAGTAGGCCTTTCTGCAAGAGTCGCTGACGAATATTGGGCTCTATTGCTCCCGTTACCTAGCCTTTTCTTAGGGCACTCTTTCAAAAAAAGACCCTGTCTTACCATATTTGAAGCATCCATTGGAGCCATAACAAAATGTTTCTCGGTGGTTCCTACCACACTTAGCATATGCGGGGGTCCAAGTATCCCCTTGTGCCACACTATCCTTAATCTGAGTAGGTCGAGCTATAAGATTCTAGGAGTTGTGGTTCATGTAGTCATTTTTGTTCTTTGGTTCAGGCGCACTAGCTAGCGATGGAGCAGCCCCATATGAACTTTGCTGAAAGGATGACCAATTTACATTTCCGGTCTTCTGCTGGTCGGACTCATAATTTGTTGTCTTAGCCTTCTTACTGCGGAACTCTTTCTTCTCTTTCAACTTGTCTTCCTCAACTTGCTACACATGAATCATGAGCCTGGCTATATCCATGTCCCCTATCAAATAGTCATCTTACCTTCCTTACTCGATAAGCAGGACAACCTAGACACAAAGAACTTCATCCTGCTCCTCATATTAACCACAATCTCTGGAGTATAGCGGTATAGCTCAGTGTAATTGAGGTTGAACTTTTGCATACTCATAGACTCTTGCTTCAGATTAATAAATTATCTTACCTTTTCTTCCCTTAGCTCTCGGGGAAAGAAGCACCCCAAGAAAGAATCTTCAAACATAACACAACTTAATAGTGGTGCCCCCTCTGCCCTATTCTTCTTCTACTCGTACCATATCCTAGAAATACCTTGAGCTGTTATGTAGCTAACTTCACACACTATGCATCAACAACATGCATGACCTCAATCACATTCTGAAGTTCATCCATGATGTTTTGTGGATCTTCATTGAGCTTTGACCTGGTGCTCTAGGGGATTCATCCTCAAAAGCTCTCATATCCTTGATGTATCAACCACATCCTAACGACCTACTCTTTGTTGACCTGCATAATTTTCCATATCCTGAACTCAGCATTGATGACATCTCCCCGAGGGGGTTGCACTTCTGGTGCATTGGGAGCTTCTTCTCCTTAACATTCCTCCTAGAAGAACGTCCTCGAACAACTCTTTCTAGAGGCATGATCTAAATATACACGACTTCATAGACACCCTAAGATTCTTCAACTCTATACTCTGATACCAAGTTTGTCACACCCCAAGCCTACACCCTGGATGTGGCTGGCACTCGAGAATACATTCTTGTCCGCAAGCGAACCGTTGGCATGGCTGACTACTTAGTGGAAGATTTACTCAAGCGATAACGAGCTTAAAAAAAGAATTTAGAACATTCAAACTCAAATACATAACTCAAACTGTTTGAAAATACTTAATTGCAATTATAATAATAATACATTGCAAAACAGTCTCAAAACATGTCAAACAAAATGGAAATACCGAGAGACTCCTCAACACTAACAATGTATGAATCCTCTATAGTTCAACATGGGTGTTGTGACCCACAACACCCTAAAAGGACTAAACTGAAAAGAAAAAGGGAAATCCTCTATAATGCAATGAGGCTCACCAAAGCTAACTAGAGTGTCAAATGATCTCAACGAAGTGTCTGTTGATGATCCTGAACATCTATATATGCATCATAACATAATGCAGGTCGAATGACATCAGTAAATTGAATATACGAGTATGTAAAGAAAACTGAATACATATATAATTGGACTGATAATACTGGAATAATACCCACCTCAACTCAACACAATACAAAAGCAATAACAAAAGATGAAATGTTTAAAGCATAAATAAAAGATACTAACTCAAGGATGTAAATAAAAATACCATAAGTTACTCATTACTCTTAATTGGGAGATTCTTGTATTGAAAACCGTCAGTATGAGCTATGTGATGATACAACATCACGCTAACGCTGCCAGAACTTTCTTATAACTTGTCGGGGTATAGAACACCTCAACTAAGTGAATCGACTAAGCTCTACCCGAAGGCACTAAGGATTCATCTAAAAAGTATGATCCTTTACCCATGTTGGCATACATGGTTTATGAGAATTTTGAGTTGTCTGAACTTATCCCCATATCAGTGCTCAATATTACTCCCAATATATATATATATATATATATATATATACTCATGCTCAAGTAGAAATACTCTTTCTCTATTTTGAGGTAGTTACTCAAAATAAATCTTTTTAAAGAGGTAATGAAATATCGTAAACTCATAGACTCTTTTTAGAAATGAAAGTTTCTCTTTTCTGAATGTAAAAATGTTACATTTGGGAACACTTAGTTTAAGATCGTTGTTGGTTAAACCAGAACTCTTAATCATAACTCCATAAAACTCTTGAACATCCTTTTTAAACATAATTTAGTTTTGAATGTGCATTAAGACATGTTACTAAGTTATGTCGGGATTTCAAATGTAAATTGGTCCCTATAGGAGCTAATACAAGGAAGGGAAATGTTTCTACAACTTAAAGGAACACGTGCTAGATGAAACAAGGAAAGATTGGCCCAGAAATCCCTTGCGTACTGCTGGCGCAGGGCGCCAGTCCCTAAACTTTAGAAGTCAGGCCATGGCACACTGGTGGTGTGTCGCCCTAGGTCTTGAACATCACAAGCTAGGCCTTGGCGATATCATCGAGCGGCACCCCAGGCCCTTCCCTGGAAGCTCGATGAATTTTAAAGATTAAATTAGGACCCCAACTCAGGTTAAAATTCAGAAGTTTCTCCTAAACACTTCTTGATTCTCAAACCCAACACAATTACATGAGAACTTTCATATAATTCTTTTGGAAACATAACTTTATCAAATCAATAGGGTTCATGTGATACTAAGCATGAACAACACAATAATATTCACAAAACAAAAGAATCAAAAAGCTTCAATTGTTAAAGAATTGAAATCAATATCATGAACTACGAAGGTATCCTTTAGATGTAACAATTTTTTAACTAAATTGAGATGTAGGGCGTGAGAAAGAACTAGTACAATACTATGGGAAGCCTTACATACCTGGAAAGAAAAAAGGTTTTTGGCAAAACTCAACGAAATCTTGAAGAACGCTTGAAACCTAGTTTTTTATCCTCTTGGGACCTTGCTCTAACTTTCTAATTGTAAAAATGTGAAAAGATGGGTTAACACTGATTATACCCCTAAATTGGGGGAAGAAAATGTGGCTAGACTTAGAAGGGATGGTAAAACAAAAAACTACCCCTCTAAAAATGATTCAGGTGCCTTTAAAAGAGAGGCTTCACTGAAACGGGCATTACTTTTTATTTCAAGCTCTAAATTTAGAAAACTAGGCAGCGTTGGAAAGAGGACTCAAAGATCTTTTAATTGATAGGTCATGGGCCACCTAATTCTTTATGTGCTAAAAGATATAATCATTTGAAGTTGACTTAAAACTTAAAACTGATGGGGATTTTCATGAACCCCTCTTTTTCCCTTTACAAAGTCTGAGGTGTTACAATAACACTGACCCTCTCGGCTACTTGAAGCCTGAGTAGAAACCCTATCTCGACCCTACAGAGCTTGAGCACCTCTATCAAAAGTTCTACCACCCCTACCAGAGTGTCCTCTACCTCGACCCTTGGCCGGTGGCTCTGAATCTTTAGATGGAGCAGCTGAATAAGAACGCATGGGTCCTGAATAAGTATGTACAGGACATTGTCTCATAATATTACCTAGATCCCTACAAGGAAAAAATGACCTCAACATAGATAACTGCTACTGCGAACCAGACAAACTTTCATGGCCACTTCGGACAGAACAATAAGACCCTCGGGTTGAGTGCCCACTCTGAACTGGTGACATAGCTAAATAAACCGGTCCCATCGGTAAAAGGAGCTACTACGTCTATGTGATCCTCTACCTCCATATGAGGCACCAAAAAACTGACTAGACGAACGGGCCCTCTTGGGCTCCCTAAACTCCTCTAAAATTATCAATTCCAACTCCTTCGTGGTACTCATAATAGACCGGAAGGAAGCCCCCTCACTGGCTACTCTGATCATAAAAGACTTGACATAAAAAGTCAACCCTCTCACCAACCTATGAACTTTCTCTACCTCATCCAGAACAATAGTCATTGCATTCCTAGAAAGCTCACAGAAACTGGCCTTATATTCAGTCACAGACAAAATTTCCCTTAGTCAAGATATCAAACCTCAATGGAATGTCCTCTCTCACGCTCCAAGGAATGAAGTTATCCTAGAAAGCACTAGAGAATACATCCCACTCTTCCTGGGGAGATCCAACTAGTTAGACCTCACAAAAGACCTACACCACTCTTTGGTGTGTCCATGAAGCTGAAGTGCGACAAACCAGACACCACGATCATCCACTATACCCACTTCCTCAAGCATCTAATGGCCCAAACCTAGAACTCATAAGCATCCTCACTCTTACAACCCTAAAACTAGGTGGTTTCATCATTTGAAACCTCTTATAGTACTATTGATCAGCTGTTGTTAGAATAACCTCAAGACCATTCTATGCACCAAAAACCGGTGCAAGAACCACTGGTGGTTGACCCACCTGATCATGAATAGCTGGAGACTGTTGCTGATCTGGGGCTTGTGCTCCTACCCTTGTCTTAGAACCCTATGTGTACCTGTAGCACCACCCTGAGAAAAGTTTTATAACATAGGAAGCATCCTCAACAAAGTCTCCTGAAACTATGGAGCTCTAAACTAGGGAGGAACCTGGTCCTCAACAACCTCAACCTGTGGCTTAGGACCTCGTTAGCTCTACCTCTAGTTAGTGCCGCTCCAAGGGCACGATCTTTAACTAGTGCTACTGCACGATCATGGCCTATAGCTCGAGCCCTACCACTACCCCTAGCTAGGGTCTCAATAATAGCCTCGTGGACTGCCTCCCCTATACCACTGGAAATAAAAGCTCTGGTCCTCGACATATAATAAAACAACATGCGGCAACTCAGCAATAGTGAAGGTAACCATGCACGATAAGAAACAATGAACAAAAGAAAGTTACCTTAAAGTCTTCATAGCCTCTTTATAGTGAAGGTAACCATGCAAGATAACCAACCAACCGGAGATCTGCATATATGCACATATAGTACCTCACAAGGGGCCATCTGAATGCTGGAATATAAGTTATTATTATAGGCGAACTCTATGAGAGGTAGGTGATCATCCCAATTACCCTTGAAATTGATCACACAATCTCTCAACATTTCCTCTAAGGTATTAATGGTATGCTCTACCTGACCATCAATTTGTGGATGAAATGTTGTACTAAGATTTACCTGAGTACCAAGACATTTTTAAAGAAATTTCTAAAAATGAGATGTAAACTAAGGACCTCTATCTGAGATGATAGACAAGGGAACCCCATGCAACCTGAGTATCTCTTTGATGTAGAGTTTGTCATAGTCCTCTGCCGAATCTGTAGTCTTGACCGCCGAAAAGTGAGTTGACTTAATAACTCTGTCCACTATCACCCAAATGGAATCATGTTTTCTGTGAGTACGAGGTAAACCCGTAATGAAGTCCATGTTTATGACATTCCACTTCCACATGGGAATTCTAATCTCTCGAGTCACACCTCCTGGTTTCTGATGTTTTACCTTAACCTGTTGATAGTTAGGACACTTAGCCAAAAAACCTGCAATGTCCCTCTTCATGTCGTTACACCAATAGACTTCCCTTAGATCCTGGTACATCTTAGTGGCACCAGGATGAAAAGAATACCTAGAGTTATGGGCTTCTCTATGAATTTGTTGTCTAAACTCACCCACATAAGGAACAGATAAGAGACCCTGGTAACAAAGCACATCATCTCCCCCATGGGAGAAAACCTCAACTTTCTACTGATAAACTGCACCTTTCAACTGAAGTAATATAGGATCACTATCCTATTTTTCCTTAACCTCCGCTACCAATGAAGATTCTGACCCATTCCTAACTATCACACCACCATCTGACGTGTCCATAAGGCAAACTCCTAAGCGAGTAACCCGGTGAACATATTTGGCTTATTCTTTCATTTCTTCCTCAACATGTTCTACATTACCCTTGGATAGTCTGCTGAGGGCGTCAGCTACTACATTGGCCTTACCCAGATTGTAGAGCACATTGATATCATAGTCTTTGAGGAATTCAAGCCATCTCTTCTGATGAAGATTCAATTCTTTCTGGGGGAACACATACTGAAGGCTCTTATGATCTGTGAACACATCAACATGAACACCATACAAGTAATGTCTCCAAATCCTCAAGGAAAACACTACAGTTGTAAGCTCGATGTAATGAATCGGGTAATTTTACTCATCGACCTTAAACTACCTAGAAGCATAAACTATGACCTTACCTTGTTGCATCAACACACAACCTAGGCCGACTCTAGATGCATCACAATAAACCACATAACCATCTGAACACTTTGGTAGAGTAAATACATGAGCTATAGTCAACCTGGTTTTTAGTTCTATGAAACTTTTCTTACACTCATCTGACCACTGAAGTTTGACCTTCTTCTGAATCAACTTGTTCAATGGGGAAGCTATGAATGAAAATTCTTCAACAAACCTACTGTAATAACCAGACGAACCCAAGAAACCTCTTATATCAGTCGGAGAGGTGTGTCTAGGCCAGTGTTTTACTGCCTCAATTTTCTTAGAATCTACTCGGACCCCTTCGTTGGATACCACATGACTAACGAAAGTGATCAATTGTAACCAGAATTTACATTTGCTTAACTTAGTGAATAGCTGGCGATATTTGAGAGTTTGCAGAACAACTCTCAGATAAGTAGCATGCTCTTCCTCACTCTGAAAATAAATGAGGATGTCATCAATAAAGAAAATGACGAACAAGTCAAAATACTGATTAAACACAGTGTTCATTAAGTCCATGAAAGCTTTATGATCATTTCATTGTCAAAAAGACATAACTAAAAAATCATAGTGACCATACCGAGTCCTGAATGTTGTCGTCGAGATGTCACTATCTCTAACTCTGAGCTGATGATAGCTGAATCTTAGGTCTATCTTAGAAAAGAACTAGCACCCTGAAGTTTGTCGAATAAATCATCAATCCTGGGATGGGATACTTATTCTTGATTATGACTTTGTTCAATTGACGATAGTCAACGCACATTCTTAGAGAACAGACTTTCGTTTTCACGAACAACATTGTAGCACCCCATGGAGAGATACTGGGTCTCATGAAGCCCTTACCTAAAAGGTATTTCAACTATTCTTTTAATTCCTTAAGCTCAGCTGGATCCATTCTGTAAGAAGGAATCGATATAGTCTGGGTATCTGGAGGGAGATCTATTCCGAAGTTAATTTCCCTTTAGGGAGGAACTCCTGAAAGATCTTCTAAGAAAACTTTTGGAAACTCATTTACTACTGGGGCTGACTCAACTGTTAGGGTTTCAAATTTTTAATGGTTAACCCGAACAATATGATAGATATAGCCTTTAGATATCATTTTTCTGGCCTTAAGGTAAGAGATAAATCAACCTATAGGCGTTGAGTTACTACCCTTCCACTCTAATACTGACTCATTCGAAAACTGAAACCGAACGATTCTAGTTCTACAATGCACTGAGGCATAACAGAGGAATGTAACCAATCCATGCCTAGAATGATATCAAAATATACCATTTCTCACTCTAAAAGGTCTGTTGAGGTGACTTTCTAGGAAACAGTGACAGGGCAATTTATGTATACCCGCCTAACTATAATTTGGTCACCAACTGGAGTAGAGATTGAGAAGGGTTCTGAGAGAGATTCTGGACTGACACCAAAGTTTACTACTTTACACAGAGTTACAAAAAAAGTGTAGCCGCTGGATTTAACAACGTATAAACATTTAAGTGGAAGACTCTCAATGTACCAGTGACCACATCGTGAGAATCTTCTTTCTCCTGTTGAGCCTGGAGAGCATACAACATGTTGTGGTGCTAACCACCACATGTACAAGTCGAGGCACCCTGCTGAAGTAGTAGAGTAAGCCCTGTTACCTCTTTGTCCTTTCCTGGCAAAAGGTAAATCCTTAAACCTATGAAAAAACTGGCCACACCCAAAATACCACTCTTTGCCTTCAAGACACTCACTCGGATAGTTCTTACCACAATTTGGGAAAGTTGGAAAAGTCTGATTACGTGAAGCACTCCCCTATGACTTAGAGTCTGATGCCCTGCCTTTTTGATCCTGTCAAAACGTGGGGGACGGAACGCTAGCTGATGAAGGTGTTGGGGCTGTAGACCTCTACTGAAACTCTGAGCGATTTCCACCGCCCGACCTTTGTTGAGAGTATTCATAATTCCTTGTTCTAGCCTTCTTGTTGTCCTTAGCCATTTCCCCAAGCTTATCTCCCTCAACCAGCTGAGCATGAGTCATGACTCTGGAGATATGCATATCCCCTAACAGCATAGCATTCCAGCACTCGGTCTTTATCGAATTGGATACTCCAAACAAGAACTTGCTCATTTATGCCCTCAAATCAGTATGTGGAGCATACCTGGACAGCTGAGTGAACTTCAGCCCATATTCTTGGACTAACATTGAGCCCTGCTTAAGATTCATGAACTCTTGAGCCATAGCCTCCCTTAACTCTCTCGGGAAGAACCTGTCCAGAAAAGCTCCAGTAAAACAGTCCTATGTAAGAGGAGCTACATTTTCACCCCTGCTTTCCTTCCACTACGTGAACCAGATATGAGCCACATCCTTGAGTTGATAGGATGCTAACTCAACACTCTTAGTACCAGTCACTTGCATTACTCCAAGAATCTGCTTAACCTCATCAATGAAGTTCTGTGGGTCCTCACCAAACTTCAACCCTAGAAATTCTGGCGGATTCATACTAACAAAGTCTCGAACCCTAGTTGCAGCTGATCCACCGATGGGGTTTCTAGGAACTGGGGCCTACTAGTTGGCCTGGTTGGCTACTATCTTAGCCAATAGTTGGATAGCATTACAGAACTCAGCATTCGTGACCTCATTGTTTAGGACTGGAGGAACTGCGTTAGCATTACGTGCGTTAGCTCTACGAGGAGGCATACTCTTAAACGCATAACGACGGATTATAAAGGAGAAGTTGACTTACACTTCACACATGATAGGAATATTAAAAGAAGTGAAATTTTCTGAGGACACCTAGTAGCCTCTCTCCCATAGGTGTGGTGCATTTCACACTCATGAAAGAGACTCTACTTAGTGCGGCTTTCAGAAACCCTAGGACTCTTGAACCTAATGCTCTAATACCAAGTTTGTTACGCCCTGAGGGTACCCCCTAGACGTAACATGGGACCTAGGATCATGAGTGACCCCAAACTAACCCTAAGTCTGGCATATCACAAGCATACTCAATAGATAACAAATATCAGCGGAAGCATAACTAATAAATGAGTCCAAAACTAAGGACTTCAAACCTTTAATAATTCTGAACATGTCAATGGGCAGCAACCCCAAACAACTAAATACTGACTCTTTGTCTGAAAGCCTCTAGTACTGATAAGTTACTTGGACAAGTCCCCAGCTAACTTTAAAATACAGAAAATAAACTAACTAAACCAAGCATAAAGAAATGTCCCCGAACTATGAGGACTCACCAATAAAGCTGTTGAGTATAGGCTTGAAATCAAACTAAGTGTGAGCTTGATGCTGAGTTCTAGAACGTACATCATAAAATGATGTAGCACAAAGTATATGTCAGTACTTTGTATGTACAGAGCATGAAGGATATAGATACTTAACGGAACAAAAGATATATAAGCTGAACAATGCATAACTGAGCAATGATATAATCTGAGCAAGGATATAGATACTGAAGTATAACTTAAAAACTAAAGTTAATGCAATGACCAAGTACTAATCATGAAGATAACATGCTGAACTGATTATTGAAGTAAATGCTAAAAACCTTCTCAATGCTCTAAGAGTCTGACTGTGGGAGCTACTATTAATCGACATAAACCACGTGAGCTAAACGTGGAGTCTAATGTAAACACCCCATTTAGAGGACCCAATATACCTTTCCAAGGGTATGAAGGCATGATTGTGGTGTGGTGTCTAAAACTGATGCCCAATTGAGGGGACTTATAAACCTACGCGGGCATGTAGCTCTGGGACTTTAAGGGTACACTGAAACCTAGTCCAAATCCATGCTAAATCTACTCCCAATTAAATATTCATAAAGCTAAAATGCACTAAACTGAATAGATAAAAAAATATTGACATGCTAATTGAGAATGCAATATTTATATACTGAGAACATGGCATTCGAAATCTGAAGCATGAATTTCTGTCAGACTGGCCTAGCAAGTATAATTCAGGAACTAGGATAAATTTACACATGCTAGGGTTCTAAGTTCTATGCAAGGAACTATACTACTTTATCAAGAAACATGGTATTTAGATCAAGGGAACCATAATAATCGAATGTACAATAAATCTTGAAAATCTAGAAACCCTAGGTCTGAACAGTTAATGAGAATCTGAAGAACTAACTGAATTCTAGGGACCTAATGGGTGAAAGGAACCCACTAGTGAAATCCTTCATACCTGGTGGAAATATTTATGGAATAAACCTTTGGATTTGAGGGTTGAACTTTGAAGAATACTTCTGTTTGTTCTTGATAGGACTGGTCGACTTTTTCCTCTTCTTTTTGCTCTAAGTTCGGTGATTTTTGGAGCATGAGAGTTTTGGCTAGGTTTTGACTAGATTATTAGGCTTAGAATGAGTAAAACGACGTAGTTTAGGCATCAAACGACGTAGTTTAAGTGCCCAATGCATAGGGGAAAAGACCAAAACAACCCTGACTTAAAACTGATGAAGTGCCATTCACGATGGGACTGACGGACCGTCATTAGGACCATGGTCTGTCAACTGGGTCATGGTTATGGCCCTGCTCAACAGGTTTCTACTGAAATGAGCGTAACATTTTACTCCTTGCTTGGATATTAGCAAACTTGGTGGCATTGGAAAGAGGACTCAAATATCTTTAATTTGATAGGTCATGGGCCACCTAATTCATCTTGTTATAAAAGATATGACCGTTTAAAGTATACCCAAAACGTGAAGGTTGAACTGCCCCATTCACGGTTCACTTTACGGACCGTGTGAAGCACCACGGGCCGTGTAGGCCACTATGAATCTTCACAGTGAGTTGGGGTTGTACTAGGTCGATTTCACTGGCCACTTGATGGACCGTGTGGGGTTCCACCGCCCATGTAGGGCTCCTTGGTCCTCCATGCCCGGCTGGATGTGAACAATGACGAGGGTGGCGGGTCGTGATCTTGTTCAAGGCCCGTGAGCCTGTCCGTGGTTCACTATTTTTCTCATGTTCAGTCTTAGTTAAATCCTCAAATTTTACTTAAGGTGTGACATCTTCTTTCTAAAAAAGATAGTATTTCTCAACTTTCTCATATTTCCATGAACAATGATATACTTCATTGCTTTTTTGGGTAACAGTGAAGATAGTAACAAATAATTGATACTCCAATAGAATTCTGTAAATTTTTTTGGAGAATAAGGCAAGAAACAAGGTGATTGAATCAATATACATAGTATATATTGAACATCTTTCTGGGTTTATAAGTATGAGTTTAAATTTAGAAAATTTTGAATGTGTGGCAGGTGTGGACATGATTTTTTCTATCGTTGTGGAATGGACCACAACTCTCAACATATTTATCCTTCAACTTAACTAAAACTCCATTATGATCGCTCAAGTTTTCTTTCATGCATGTTGTGCTTTCGATAATCGATTTGAACGCTTCAAATATTGCAATTAGTTCAGAATATTAATATTCCTTTTAGAGTTTATTTACTTCTAAGAAGTTTATCTTTTTTTCTCTTAAATTAAAATGACTATTCGGGTTATCTTTACTAAGTTTACTTTGTATATAAATCTGCAGCAGATCTCCTTTTTTGTTCACTTCATTGTATCCCTTTTTTACTCGGTATATTTCTTCATTTGCTTTTCTAACAAGGCATATGGTAGTTCTGGTTCTGTTTTACCTTTTCTTTTTCAGTTTGGAACATTCTTTCTCAAGTCAACGGAGTTACTTAAAATAAAGTAAGAGAGTATAATAGTGTTCATACATAGAGATAAAGGAATGAACGATAGACAATAAATTTCATGTCAGGTAATTAATAAGAATGAGAAATATTATAATAATTATTGTATTATATTTAAGAATAATTGGTGTTATAGTCTCTAGTAGTCCTTTTATCCATCTCTTCGAATAGAAATTTAAGGATATTTGGGTTTAATTTCAATTTTGTGTTGGATATGAACCTTATTCATCAAAAATACTTTGATGGACACAAATAAGTGAATTTTATCTTTTAACACCTTGGTATTTTATTTGCCTTCATTAGATTTTTTTTGAATGCCTAGGTCTTTAGTTTCCCTTCTTCCTTTATTTTCATAAAGAACTTATAGAATTTAATCCACGAGGATCCTTTGGCTTGTTAAATTATGAAGATCCTTATTATAGTTGTAGGTTGGAAGAACTGTAATAAATACAAACTCTTTTTGACCATATTAAAGTTAACATGATGATATTGATTGGCTCTGTATCAAGATGGAACAGATGACAAACTCTTTTCGACCAATCAAATTGAAACTCTCGTGACTATATTTGATTAACTAGAATATGCAACTTCTGCTAGGGTGGAACATATATGATCAGGACAACTTTTTTTTGACCGTATTATTTTTGGTATGGCGATATTTGATTGGATGGAACATGTCACTTGTGTTGGAAGGAAACAGTTGTGATGAGGACAATATTTTTTTGTTCGATTAGGCTAAAGTTGAGATAATGATTTTTTATTGGTTTAAACATATTATTTCAGTTGAGTGGGAATAATTGTGAAAAAGGTGATTTTTTTTCGACCAGTCAAATTTTAGTTCACATTTTTTTAATGGTTGAAACACGCCAGTTATACATGAGGCGTGTTTTCATGCGTGTTTGATTTGACTAGACATGTTGTATCACTTTCAACATGTGGCTTGGTCTTATTGACCGTTTCACTTGACCGACACGCCGTTCAACACGTCATACCAAAGCGCACATATTGCATTAAACTATTTTCAATTTGATATAATCCAAATTTATTCTAAACCCTAAAAAAAAATGACAAGAACCTAAAATATATATATATAAACTACCTTAAAAACATGAACTATTTATCTATACTACCTTAACTTGGATGTTAAATTAGTATAATACCCCAAACTTAAAACACTCAATTTAGTATATATTATATTATATTTATTTATTTATTTGTTCTATATTATATCAAAAGCTGACACTTTTTCACATTGATGGGTAGTGACTACTCCGAAAACTTATTTATACTATCATTTGTTGTCTATAAAAAAGGAAGATTGTGAGAATTGTTGAATTATGCAATTACAATATTTTTTTTGTGGGTAAATAAAATAGATCTATAAAAATTGATGCAACAATGAGAATGGAATAACTCAACTTCGAACGAGAAGACTATCTATATATTTAATATGTACTCATTTTCATTTTCATCAATAAACTTTTGCAACAACTTCTACTTGACAAGAAGTTCAATGATTTTATGTTGCACAAACTACAACTTGGTGTTCAAGCAGTGAATATCCTCAAACTGTTGAAGAAAAAGGAACTGATCAAAAACTTGTTTCAAGAGTCCAAACTATATTTAATAAGTACTCCTCTGTTTCAAATTTATTTGTTATACTTTTATTTATATTGAGTTTAATATTGAATGTAATTTTTTTAGGGTAGGGTTGCATGTTAAAGACCACAAAGTTAAAAGAAATTTTTATATATTCTATATATCCTTAAATCAATAGTCTTCTTTATTTTTAAAATTTCATGTGAAATTAAAACTAGACAAATCTATATCTATTTTTTTTGTAACATCCCAAAAAATTATAAGTTAAGGCTCGGACCATTCTTCATTGTGAATAAGATTGTACCGAGTGATTCAAAATTTTCTTAGTTCATAAGGTCACTAGAAGCCCCTAGCCTAAAGTTGAGTTGAAAACTTTCTTACCGATTAAGGTTCACTATGAGATTTTTAATTGGGTCAACTTCAAACGACCATATCTTTTAGTACATAAAGAATTAGGTGGCCAAAGATCTACCAGACTGAAGGTATTTGAGTCCTCTTTCTAACGCCATAAATTTTGCTTAATTTCGAGCTCGAAGTAAAAAGTTATGCCCATTTGAGTGAAGCCTCTCTAGTTAAGGGATCTCATTCATTTTGGAAAAGTGTATTTTTGTCTTTTCCTTTTCCCACTAGGCCTAGCACGTTTTTCCTCACCTAATTAAGGGGCTAATTAGATGCTAAACCATTCTTCGTCGTTCCTAAAAACATAGAAAAATAATAGAAGAGTTCACGAGGAGAAAGAGTAGGTTTTGAGCGTTCCTCAAGATCCCGTCGAATTTCTCCAAGAGCATTGTTCTTTCCAGGTATGTAATGCTTCTCACAGTGTTGTACTTGTTCTTCCTCACACCATACACCTCACGCCATACATATAATTCATCCATGAAATTGTTGTGTTGAAAAGATTCTTGAGTAGTTCTTGATTTTAGTTTCATTCTTTAACAATAGAGGTTATGAGTTTCTTGGGTTGAAGATCTTTAGTATAAGTTGTGTTTCTTAAAAGGATGGTATGAAATTCTCATGTAATCGTGTCGGGTTTGAGAAACAAGAGGAGTTTAGGAGAAAGTCTTCAATTCTAACCTAGTTTGAAGCTTGAATTTTACCAAAAAAATCGTCGAAGTCGCTGGGGAAGGGTTTGGGCGGCGCGCCACCAGTAAGCCTGGAGTGCTGGGGTGACGAGCCAGCAGTACGCCCAAATCCAGCCCCAGTACATTGGGCCTGGCACGGTGCGCAACGAGTACGCCAAGAGTTTTGGGGTGACGCGCCAGCAGTATGCTAGGAGTCGCTGAGCCATTTTTTCCTTGTTTCTTCCGGCGTATATTCCTTTAAGTTATAGATATGTTTCCCTTCTTTAAATTAGCTCGTAAATGCTTCATTTGCCCTTGAGAGTTCCTACATGTTTGTCTTCTTTAATTTATGGATATGTCTTCTTTCCAACTCCCTCAAGTTTTCCTAGATTCAAGTTCTAAGTAAAAAGTTATGATTGATTTACTAGGTACGCACTAACCTGGCAGTAGCTCCGCTTTGGCTCCGCGTTACGAAATGAATACGGACCTCACAGTCCACTGAAAAAATATCCTGACTTCCAGCTCGTTTTAGTTATTTCTTGAGGGTATTTTAGTCCTAAAAACCATTGGGAAGTCATCTAAATTACCCTAAACACGTAGAAATATCAGTTTTCATAATCAAACCCTCTCATTCACTCCTAAATTTCTATGCTCGAAAAATTCAAGAAATGCTAAGGCTAGGGTTCATCATCCAAGATTTTCCTTCAAGTTTCTTCAAGAACATTGTTCTTCTAAATATGACACGAACCAAAAATGAACGTGATGGCACTCGTCTTTTCCCACCAAGACAAGTCAGCCTAAAACTCAACTAATATGGTGAAAGCGGAAGTAAAACAAGAAAAAGGGACTAACACCATCTAATAATGCGGAAGTCATAATCAACACAAAATAGAATTTCAAAACCAGATAGTCACGTGTACACGCCTCTAACGTATTACAATTGATTCAAAAGAAATATACAAGTCTCAAATGACATTGTTTCTAGAATAGAAAAAGATCATAAATAGGAGTACGAAGGTCCGCTGAGATGACAAACAGCTACCTCACAAATCTCCACAGGAAGCCTTAGAAAATAAGAGAATAGAAAGTATCACGAAGATCTGAGCTCATAACCTACAAAAATGTAGGAGCAAGGGGTGAGTACCAAACCACACGGTACTCATCAAGTAAACCAATAAACACAAGCTAAGGGAATAGAATACAGCTACTCCTTACACCCCATCCGAACCTCCACAACTACAACCTGCATAAAATCAGCCCAACTAACAGTTCACAGTTTACATAGCACACAGTTCAACAACAACACTCTAAAAAATTACATATCCTCAACAATAAACTTAATATTCATCAATTACAAATTCCACAAAAAGGCACTCACAAGATCAGCAACACACAAGATCAAGTTCATCAATGATAAAAATGTGCAATGCAATGAAATGCAATGTCAAGAATAGTGATGCATGTCTGACCTAACGATACACACCCGCTGTCTCTCAGTACGAGACCCATGGGGGACATATCTGTCCATGCATCTGTCGTGGCATGCGACACGACCCTCGATAATAAAATCCATTGTGGCGTGCAACACGTCCCTCGATAAAAGAATTTGTTGCAGCGTGCGACACGTCCCTCAAAAAGTATTCATCGCGGCGCACGATACGCCCCTCGAAATGATACATCATCCTCAATTCACATAACATTTATCACAACCATGTCTCAGAACCAATGCAAATGGCATGTTCAAAAATAATGAGGAGATGACCATTTACATAACAATGAACAATTCACAACAACACAATCGTAATACAACATCAATAATGAATCAATAAGTCTTTCAAATCATTCTCAAACATCTCACACCAATAATTAATCACATAGCCTTTTATTACCCTGTTTCCATCATTAGAATTATTCAACATGGACAATTCAACCCATCACCAAGTTCCATTACTCCCCAACACATACCACAAGGAAATACACGATTCTATACACTTAACAAGGGTTTAGAAACTTACTTGCCTCAAATAATTGAACAATCACTTCGGGACTTGAGCCTTCCATTTTTGTTGTGCTTCCAAATCAATGTGATCTATTCAAATAACTGATCACAATAAGATCTCGAGACTAATCACACCCATATTGCTATATGTTTATTCTTGACCCAAAAACTCACTCAAATCTATAGTCAAATTCTTAATTTTCAAGCCTAGGGTTAAGTCTTAATTTCTCCCAACAATACAATCCTAATAGTTTTCGTATAATATAATACACTCAATATTTAATTACATATACTAATGTATCAAGCTAGGCTAATTATATAAGTAATGTGATGATTTTTAAGACATTAAAAAAAGAAAAGGAAAAAAACAGACAGTACCTTAATAATATTCTTCCTTTTGTTGCAAAACTTATTACTACTGCACCAATCATTGGCAACATGATTAGCCAATGATTGAGCAACAACTACTTGTATACCAGAACCCCAAACACATTGAACAATTCATCAAGTCCCAACTTTAATTTATTTATTTTCTTTTCAACCCAAATTACATGTCTATAATACAATTTATATCCCAAGCCAAATTCAACTATAGCATATTAAAGATTTTTTTCCAGTTAACTTCTAACCACAAATTTAATATTACAGAAATGCATAATTGCATTCAGTGATAAAAAATTGTGAATAAATCTTACCTGAAGTCAGTGCCCTCTCGTCCGACGCCACTCAGGTAATTTTCTCCTCTTTTTATTATCGTTTCCTTCCCTAAATTATTCTAAAATTGTTAAATTCCTTGAAGTTATTTCAATGTATGGGCCAATTGGTATAGGATATTAAATAAACTATGGACTTGGCCCTTTAACAACCTAATAAATTAATTATTAAAAATTACCCGCTAAATAGTTAACTTTCGCTAAACGAATAGTTCAAAATTTTCAAACCCACTTCACAAACTGATCAAACATGACTCAGGGAAACTATCGAGATGGGTTAAATAGTAACCTTATAAATTTTTCAAAAATGACCTTTCGGGTCATTACAATATCCACCACTAAAAATCATGTTCGTCCTCGAACATAAAGAAGGAGACGGAAGAATAACCGACGTTACAAAAAGCGTGAGGTATGATCTTCCAGAGTCGGTGTTCATCTCTCCTAGTGAGCTCCTCCTTAAGACCATTCTATCAAGATCAACTACTAAGAATTGAACTTTTAAATCAAATTTGACAGATCTATAAATTAGGAGTGATTACCAAGCCATAGACTAACTCATTCACCCAATCTGAACCAAAACACTCTAGATCATAACACAATCATCACGACGAATCTTTTCTCACATATTCAAGATAATATTCTGAATCGATACCGACTACAACCAAAAGTGAATTTGAAGAACCACCACACACTCATAATGGACAAATCATCGCTTATGTTATCAAGATTCCCTTTTCACAATACAATCTTTTCACGAGCTTAAGTTATAAAAATCTAATATTTAGACATCGGGTACTTATCAAGGGTAGATCAAACTTATCTAACCCAAAGAAGAACAAGATCAAGTAACCACCCAACAAGCGGTACACCCTAGGATGCAGAACCTTTAACAACACTGCCGGATAACTGTAACTATTCACGGAAGCTCTTCTATAAGTTCTCATATGCATGATCGTGCGTGTCGAACCACTGGAATATTTCAACTACTCCAAGACAACACCTAATATGTAATATATGAAATGACCAAGTCTAACACAGGATGCCACCCTACCAAGAGAACAATCGTAGGATCGATACACCTGATCCACCACTAGGAATTCACCCATAGATGTGGAAACACGCGTGCGCATAGGTAGTGAATCATACTCCAAATTATGTCCAGAACAAAATATGTGGTCACATAAGAATGTACGAAACCAGGGTTGAATAACACTAAATGATCCATCCAAAGAGCCCATATCAAATATTTCATTCACTTGACTCCATGTCTTTGATCTTTAGCTACCCACAATCCACCGGTCTAGTCCCCATTACGATCGTATTCATACTCAATTTATCAGACCCCACATACTCTTCACATCATTCCACTGAAGCCCATATTTTCAATACAAATAAAATATCACAACTACTCCGATCATTTACCTTACTCTCAAACCGTCACTAGTATCAAAGTCTTCTGAGCAAACACATTGTCGCCTCAAAAATTTCTAAATCATGGCTCTCTTTATTTCCATTTAAGCATTCCATGAAAGTTAGGAGTCACACTTAAGACTGATAGAACTAATTCCAACTCTAATAGTACTTTTCCATCGAGGTACAACAATTGAATCACACCTAAAATCAACTTCACAGAAACTTTCACATACAATATTTCGACTACCATTCCAAACCATCACATAACTCATTTTAAAACTCATAGAAATCCTTGGTCAGTCAAATAATTATGTATTCTATAAGGTCGTAACCTTCATTCCACATCAAATGTCTATATAACGTATCATAACAGTGTATGTAGTCTCATCAATAAAGTAGTTTCAATCCCCTCAAAGTCATCAATAACCATGTATAACTGTAGGTCCATCTTGTAGTGCATTTAGAAGTCACCTACCATAATTTGAACAATCTAGCTGCACACAACAACGCAAGATCTTCCACTCATCCCCGTTTGTCACACAAATCAAAACTCAATCTTCATAAAAATCTATGATAACCCCTAATTAGTTTGTACGAACCAGTCCACATCTCACAGTCATATCTAAACTCATAAGTAAAAATTCATACAACATTCAACTTCGAACCATGGGTCTATATGAGAAGTCTTATTCTTTCACCTTTCTTAAATTCTTCCCATGACGGAAATTTCAAATACCTTAAACTCTTCAATACACCAGACTCTTTTTTATTTCGTTGACTTTCTTACCAATCTTACCCTTTGACCGACAACCCATGACATTTTATCTTATACTCTAAACCATCACTTTTAAGTAAAACTTTTCCTTAGGTTCTTTAACAATCAAACGTAACAAACTTTAGGACCCAAACCATGCATAAGTCCTTCAAAATGGTCAATACCCAATGGCAATTCATACCCTAACAAAACATACTACCACGAACGTAGACTTGCAACGAAAAAAATGAATTTTGATCTCAACTATGTAGCCCAATCCAATTATCTATCAACATTAGCTCATACATTGAAGATTTTTATAAATTCATGTAGCTTAGCTTTTCATTAATCGCCTCTCCACCTACCTTATCATATCTTTCGCAAAAAATCCGACCATACTCATTATCAACTCAAAACCACAAAAGAACTTATCATCACACTCGAGCTGAACGTCTGTACACTCCCTTCTCAAGTCTTATCCAATAGTTTTTCAACCTATCTAATGAACTCGTGACACTATTATCATAACCAGAGCAAAGCAGATGAAACAACGCGTCTTGGAACCCAAAACTTTCACTTCCTCTGAAGATACACCTTTAACCCTTGCAATCAAAGTAAATATCCAAGTCCTCTCCTCATTCTGAAAGCTAAACTGCATACCAATAATTCTTTTCATTTATGAATCTAACTCCATTCAATTCTATTTGAGCGGTGTCTCAGCATCCCCTACAACTTTCTATGCAACCACATTACTCACCAAATAATAGCAACCCACAACCTTAGATATTCGCAAGTCGTTACTACAATACAAAAATTCGTTTAACCAACAATCGTAATCATATAGTTGCATCTCACTCACAGTCCATCACAAACTCTTATTACCATCATGCTCAGCTAGCCTACCATCATAATGAAGTCAACCTTGTCATCGATATGACACCTCAAACTTAGCTATACTAACCAATTTCTAAGGACTCACTTAATTTTATATGAATTTATTTTGAAAAATCCATAATTGCCTTCACACAGGTATACTTGTTGGAAATTTGCTTTACCCATAAACTTATCATTTTAATATCAATCTACTTCTTTTGGCTTATAATGAAATGATCAGTCCCCAATTAGATCCTCGAAATACACTTCACAACTTGAACACAATAATACCTTACCTAAGATCCACTACTAAAATTTTCGTTATAAACAATGCTTAACTCATTAGTCCGTAGTAATAAGCTAGTAGTTTTCTCAAATATGAATGCCACATCAAATCTCATTATATGAGCATGTGATACAACTTATAACTCCTTAAGTAGTTAGTATTCACGCTTAACAATCGACGTATCCGTTTCCATATACAACTAGTACCATATCGTGAAAGTCCATTAGATCCACCACTAGAACACATCATACCTACCGAGAAGATTGAACCCAAATAGCCCACACATTTCTATCAATTGAATAACTGCAAAAGATGATGAAATTCGTTCTGTTTGTAGCCCTAGCGATATGCATTCTTTCGTTGATCAAGTCAATAGTAGAAGTAACACACTCCATAACTCTAACCAAGTAAGCATCTATACTATTGTAGTAGTCGTATCATGATCCCCTTTGATATACACACAATATATAAAATCGTAGTAGATATTCTGATCTCAATTGGCACAACATCATTCTCATCATTTGCTAAGCAATCCATAAATGTTATGACAACTTTACTAACTATATTTTTCAAAGATACAATATTCATTATCTAGCCATCCCTTTAATTGTTCCACTTCTAATTTTTGAATCACTCTAGACATTGCCTATACCACAAAAGTTCTATTCCCGTTGATGGGGTACCTAACCTAAAAAATATAACACGTTCATGAAGTCCATAAAACCATTATTCAACCTCATCATTCGAATATCCTCAAAATGCATAATCAAGCCATCACCTTACTCAACCTTTTTCAAGTTGTTGAACATTCTGAATTTGACCGCACATATTTTTCATAAGTCTATCACTTCTAAACAAAAGCTAACCACCAAGCCATGCACGACACCAACTACTCGCATGAAGAACCACGTACAAAACATCACTATAAATGAGAGAGTGGAATGAAATGATAATAATCAGAACGAACAAAGAATGCACGATAGAGATTCAAAAAGTGAAGATATTTTCTATAAGTCATTATAGCCTCTTGAAGATAAGTACAGACGTCTCCGTACTGATCCTCGAAACTTTAGTTAGACTTGGCTTGGATACACGTGAGACCTATGAACCTGGGGCTCTAATACCGTTTTGTCACGATCCAAAATGGATGTGATGGCACTCGTCTTATCACACCAAAAAAATCAGCCTAAAACTCAACTAATACAGTGAATGCGGAAATAAAATAAGAAAAAGGGACTAAAACCATCTAATAATGCGAAAGTCATAATCAACACAAAATAAAACCCCAAAACCAGGTAGTCACGTGTACAGGCCTCTAACGTATTACATTTTATACAAAAGAAATATACAAGTCTCAAATTACATTGTTTCTAGAATAGATCAAGATCATAAATAGGAGTAAGAAGGTCCGCTGAGATGACAAACAGCTACCTCACAAATCTCCATAGGAAGCCTCAGAAAATAAGAGAATAGAAAGTATCACGAAGATCCGAGCTCATAACCTACAAAAATATAGGAGCAAGGGGTGAGTACCAAACCACACGGTACTCAACAAGTAAACTTGTAAACACAAGCTAAGGGAATAGGATACGGGTACTACTCACACCCCATCCGAACATCCACAACTACAATCGGCATAAAATTAGCTCAACCTAACAGTTCATAGTTTACATAGCACACAGCTCAACAACAACACTCTAACAAATTACATATCCTCAACAACAAACTCAATATTCATCAATCACAAATTCCACAGAAAGGCACCCACAAGATCAGCAACACACAAGATCAAGTTCATCAATGATATAATTGTGCAATGCAATGAAATTTCATGTCAAGTATAGTGATGCATGTCTGACCTAACGATACACACCCGATGTCTCTCAGTCCGAGACCCATGGGGGACATATCTGTCCACACATCCGTCGCGTCGTGCGACACGACCCTCGATAATAAAATTCATTGCGGCATGCAACACGTCTCTCGATAATAGAATCCGTCCCGGCGTGCGACACGTCCCTCGAAAAGTATCCATCACGGCGCGCTACGTCCCTCGAAATGAAACATCATCCTCAATTCACATAACATTTATCACCACCATGTCTCAGAATCAATGCAAATGACATGTTCACAAATAATGAGGAGATGACTATTTACATAACAATGAACAATTCACAACAACACAATCTTAATACAACATCAATAATTAATCAATAAGCCTTTCAAATCATTCTCACACATGTCACACCAATAATTAATCACATAGTCTTTTATTACCTTGTTTCCATCATTAGAATTATTCAACATGGACAAGTCAACCCATCACCAAGTCTCATTACTCCCCAACACATACCACAAGGAAATACACGATTCTATACACTTAACAAGGGTTTAGAAATTTACTTGCCTCAAATAATTGAACAATCACTCTGGGACTTGAGCCTTCCCTTTTTGTTGTGCTTCCAAATCAATGCAATCTATTCAAATAAATGATCAAAATAAGATTTCGAGACTAACCACACCAATATTGCTATATGTTTAGCCTTAACCCAAAAACTCACTCAAATCAATAGTCAAATTCTTAGTTTTCAAGCCTAGGGTTAAGTCTTAATTTCTACCAACAATACAATCCTTATAGTTTTCGTATAATATAATACACCCAATAATTAATTACATATACTAATGTATCAAGCTAGGCTAATTATATAAGTAATGTGATGATTTTTAAGACATTAAAAAAAAAAAAAAAAGGAAAAAAACAGACAGTACGTTAATAATATTATTCCTTTTGTTGCAAAACTAATTACCACTGCACCAATCATTGGCAACATGATTAGCCAATGATTGAGCAACAATTACTTCTATCCCAGAACCCCAAACACATTGAACAATTCATCAAGTCCCACCTTTAATTTATTTATTTTCTTTTCAACCCAAATAACATGTCTAAAATAAAATTTATATCCCAATCCAAATTCAACTATACCATATTAAAGATTTTTTTCCACTAACTTCTAACCACAAATTTTATATTACAGAAATTCATAATTGCATTCAGTGATGAAAAATTGTGAATAAATCTTACCTGAAGTCGGTGCCCTCTCGTCCGACGCAACTCAGGTAATTTTCTACGCTTTTTACTATCGTTTCCTTCCCTAAATTATTCTAAACCTGTTAAATTCCTTGAACTTATTTCAATTTATGAGACAATTGGTATAGGATATTAAATAAACTATGGACTTGGCCCATTAACCACCTAATAAATTAATTATTAAAAATTACCCGCTAAATAGTTAACTTTCGCTAAACAAATAGTTCAAAATTTCCAAACCCGCTTCACAAACTGATCAAACATGACTCAGGGAAACTATCAAGATGGGTTAAATAGTAACCTTATAAATTTTTCAAAAATGACCTTTCGGGTCATTACAAGATATGTGAGGTTTCTAATAGTAATGGACTTGTTCGTCCTCACGTCAATCATGTAATTCTTTCACTAAAATTGTCCAAGAAATTGTTTATGTAAGGATTTTTGAAGAGTTCTTGAGTTTTAGCCCCATTCTTTAACAATGAAGATTTTGAGTTCTTGAGGTGAGGGTCTTGCGAATGAGTGGTGTTTGTTGATAGAATTTGAGTGAGATTTCAATGAAATTGTATTGGGTTCGTGTTTGTTGATAGAATTTGAGTGAAATTTCAATGAAATTGCATTGGATTTTTGAAATAAAGTGAGTTTTGAAAAGGAAGAAAACAAAAACGGCCAAACTTTCTCGTCCAGGTTCACGTCGCGAAGACGCTTGAAATTTTCTTCTTCAGTCGAACACCCCCACTCTGCGTCGCAGAGAGGTTACGCAGTCTTCTGTCTCGAAAATCTTTTCGCAACCAAAAATGTAATTCCCTCTCCGTGTCGCGCCATGGATACACCAGGGTTGCCTGACCTTTTCTTCTGTTTTCTTCGTCCCGTATGTGTTCGTTTGAATCGTGTCTTAGTTATCTTCTTGATATTAACTCTTAAAGTCTCCATTAATCCTTGAGAATGTCTACATGTCCCACTCGCATGTCTCCATTTACACTCCAAATTAACGTATGATAAAGGGAAAGTTTAAAGGCTCCATTTCATAAAAAAAAAACTTAAGAACTTCAAATGCTATATATATATATATATGTACTTATGTTGATTTTTGGACTTGAAAGATTACTTCATAATTTCATGTTTTGAGAATTTAAACTCTTCTAATGTTTTGACAAGTATTTCAATAAAGTAATAAGTCCATTCTTTGTAATGGGTGAATTGAGCATAAAGTTATATCATTTATTTTGAGAGTAGTATCGAGCACCGAATTCGGATAGAGTCTTTTATAAGTTGGAAGTCCCATCAAACTACGTAGGCAACGTAGGATAGGATATCATTGATTCTTCATGCGACTCCTCACTGCCTCTAAAAAGGCCTAGTAGATGGATCCATAGTCACGATATCATCCTATACCCCGGCAATGTATAGAATGGCCCTTGCAACATGGGTGAAAGGTTGTATCATTTCTAGGCTCATGATAATGGATGTCAGTTAGAGAAACTCCCCACAAAGTAAACTAAATTATTTTCATGTTGCTTTCATTGTATGTCTTATTGTAAAGATTAAATGGTTTTCATTTCATATTCATATGCTGATCCAGTTACGTTGTTTTCAGTCATTAAAGCCAGTAACTTGTTTACTCTAACGTTATCACTTACCAGTATATTCAATGTACAGACGTTATTCGACCTACATCATTTTCTGATGCAGATACAGGTGCTAAGGATCATCAACACGCGCTTTGTTGAGATCACTATTCACCCGCAGACAGTAATTTGTGATACCTCCTTACTTCAAGGAGACTCCAGTTTAATTTCAGTTTTAGTAGTAGTTGAGGTGTCGTGGATCTTGTCCCGACATCTATCTGGAATTGTTAGAGGATTCATAGTCAGACAATTATATTCTTCAATTTTTTTTCCCAAGATGATTTATTTAACTTATGACTCATGTTAAGTATTTTGCAAGAAAATATTTTTAATACTTCTTAAATGTCTAAGTGTTCACCTATTTTAAGCTTCCGCGTATTATTTAGTGTCATATAAGACATGTATCCAGGCCAAGGGTTCATTTGGGGATCAGAAATGGTTCTTGAGTGCCAGTTACGTCCAGGGTGTAGGCCCGGATCGTGAAAATGTTCTAATCATATGTCTTAATTTTCATTCAAAACTAAAGTGAGTTTAAGAGAAAATTTCAAGAGCTTTTATTGAGTTCTGAGTACTGAGTTTCTATATTGTTATTGAGGTCCTTGATTTTATTCGTTCATGTCCATAATTCCGCATGAACCCTATGAATTGGGTATTCTTGAGATGAGTAGTATCGTTGAGTTCTGAGTATTGAGTATTCTATATTGTTATTAAGATCCTTTAGTTGATTCGTTCATGTCTATATTTTAGCATGAACCCTATTTTGAGTTATAAATTTTTAGAATCTTTAAAGGACAAAAATTGTGTTTTAAACTTTGTTTTTTTGAGGGGGTAAAGAAGAATTTGCGAAAGAGTATAAGGGATATAAGTATTTCCCAAATATTTCATTTTTACATGAAGAAAGAGAGCATTATGTTGAGAAAAGAGAAACTTTTATTTCTAAATGAGTTAATGAGTTCAGGGATATTTCAGAGCAGTTACCTCTTTTAAGATAATAGTTTGAGAAATTATCGGAAACTAGAGAAAAAGTATTCTTTATACATTTGAGCATGAGTATATTATTAGGAGTAGTATTGAACACTGATATGGGGATGAGTTCCGACAACTTAAAATCCTCATAAACCATGTATGTCAACATGGGTAAAGGATAATACTTTTAAGATGAATTCTTAGTGCCTTTTGGCAGAGCTTAGTGGATCCACTTAGTTGAGGTGTTCTTTACCCCGTCAAGGTATAGGACAGTTCTGGCAGCATGGACGAGACGATGGATCATCACGTAGCTCATAGTGATGGTTGTCGGTTAGAGAATCTCCCAAATAGAGTTAAGGTGTATTTTTATATATCACTTATTATGTTGAGTTTCAGAGATGAGTAAGCATTTTTGTTAAAGTTTAAATGATTTCACTTCTTTAATCTTTTACATTCAAATGAGTTTATGTTTTATCTATTGCACTCTTTTCATTCAGTTATTTTTTATTCAATTATATTACATACTCGTATATTCAATGTATTGATGTCATTCGACCTGCATCTTTTAATTATGCAGATACAAGTTCTTAGGATCCTCAACAATAGTCCATTGATATCACTCCATCCGCTCGTCATCTTTAGAGTAAGACCTCATTGCTTCTAGAGGACTCCATTTTTATGAGTTGTTAGTAGTAGTTGCCTTGAGGATTCGTGTGTCTTGTCCTGACACTCATATTTGTATAGTAGGGCCTTCATAGATAGATAGTTTGGAGAGTCTTTTAATTTCAGATGTTTTATTTAAAACTTATGTTTCATACTCAATATATTCAGTGAAGTTTTGAGATTTAATAAACAGTTTTAAATGTTTCTTTCAATTTGATGTTTATGTATGGTTGAGTTAGTCTTCCTCTTGTAGTCAGCCAGGTTGCGGGTTCGCTTGAGGGCCATCAATGGTTCTCGAGTACCGGTCGCGTCCAGGGTGTAGGCTTGTGTCGTGACATTTTTATCTGAACTACCTTAAAAGTACGAACTACCTAACTTAAATGTTAAATTATTATAATCCCCCCCAACTTAAGACACCAAATTTTGTATATATTATTTATTATATAATGTAATATATTAATTAAATTATGTAATAAGAATTCTCAGTTGACATAGGTATGGTTTCTACAGATCTGATCATGGATCAGGGAGAAAGTAGTACGAAAAGTACTAAACTTGAAGAGGTTGATATGCCTCAAAATCTTGATCTGTTAAACAGGTGGACTAT
>JAJONR010005270.1:0-40747 GCA_029582245.1 Solanum etuberosum | reverse complement strand
TGATACCAATATCTTCAGTTGGTATTATAAGTGAAGGATCTCCCATGCACTTTTTCAACATGGAAACATGAAATACCGGATGAACCGCTGCTAACTCTAGTGGTAGCTCCAACTCATAAGCTACATTACCAATCCTCTTGGATATCCGGTAAGGGCCAATATACCGGGGACTAAGTTTCCCCTTCTTACCAAACCTCATAACACCCTTCATGGGTGAAACTTTCAAGTAGACCCAATCATCTACTTCAAACTCTAGGTCTCTTCTCCTAACATCTGTATAGGATTTCTAACGACTCTGCGATGTTTTCAATCTCTCTTGAATAACCTTTACTTTCTCAATAGCTTGATGAACTAAGTCTGGTCCTTTCAATCCCGCTTCACCAACTTCAAACCATCCAATAGGAGATCTACATCTTCTCCCATAAAGAGCTTCATAAGGAGCCATTTGGATGCTAGAGTGATAACTATTGTTGTAGGCGAACTCAATAAGAGGCAGGTGATCATCCCAATTACCCTTGAAATCAATCACACAAACTCTCAACATATCCTCTAAGGTCTAGATAGTGCGCTCTGCTTGACCATCTTTCTGAAGATGAAAAGCAGTACTTAAGTTCACCTTTGAACCCGAGCCTTTTTGGAATGACTTCCAAAATTGTGCAGTAAATTGCGCACCTCTATCTGAAATAATTGAGACTCGCACCCCATGGAGTCTAACTACCTCTTGAATATACAATTTAGCATAATCTTCTCTTAATGGGTAGTCTTCACTGGCAAAAAGTGGACTGATTTGGTTATTCGATCAACAATCACCTTCCATTCCGGAAGTTCTATATTCTGAGCCATACCACCGGGCCTTTGGTGCTCTACTTTAACTTGCTGGCAATTGGGACACTTAGCAACAAATTCTACAATGCCCTTCTTCATACTACTCCACCAATAGACTTCTCAAGTCACGGTACATCTTTGTGGAACCCGGATGGATAGAATATCTGGAGCTATGTGCTTCCTCCATGATCCTCTCTTGGAGTTCATCCACCCTTGGTACACACAACCTACCTTGATACCTCAATACGCCATCTCCCTTTTGTTCAAAAACCAATACTTTTTGCTTATGAACATTTGCCTTTAATTCAAGCAAAACAAGATCTTGGTCTTGCTTCTCTTTTACTTCTAACACTAATGATGATTCAGCCCCATTCATCACCACTACTCCTCCTTCCGTGGAATCCATTAGTCGAACACCTAATCATGCAAGTCTATGCACATCTTTTGCTAACTCTTTCTTATCTTCCTCAAAATGGGCGGTACTACCCATAGACAATCTACTCAAAGCATCAGCAACAACATTAGCATTACCTGGGTGATAAATAATACTTATGTCATAATCTTTGAGTAACTATAACCACCTTCTTTGTCCGAGATTAAGATCTTTCTGACTAAACACATACTGAAGACTCTTGTGATCAGTGAATACATCAACATGAACACCATAAAGATAGTGACGCCATATTTTCAAAGCAAATACTACGGCAGCCAACTCTAAGTCATGGGTTGGGTAGTTCCTCTCATGAATTTTCAACTGTCTGGAGGCATAAGCTATAACTTTGCCATTCTTTATTAACACACAACCCAATCCAACTCTGCACGCATCACAATATACAACAAAGCTTTGCGTACCTTCTGGTAAGGTCAATACTGGGGCAGTAGTCAACCTCTTTTTCAATTCCTAAAAGCTTTTCTCACAAGCTTCAGACCATTGAAACTTCACTGTTTTCTGAGTTAACTTGGTCAAAGGGGATGAAATAGATGAGAACCCCTCTACGAACCTTCTATAATATCCGGCTAAACCCAAAAAACTCCTAATATTAGTTGGAGATGTGGGTCTAGGCCAATTCTGCACTGCCTCTATTTTCTGGGTATCAACTCTAATTCCATCACCGGAAACTATGTGACCCAAGAATGCCACAGTCTCAAGCCAAAACTCACATTTTGAGAACTTAGCATATAACTCTTTATCCTTTAGAGTTTGGAGAACTACTCTGAGATGGCTAGCATGATCTTCCTCATTTCTCGAATAGATTAGTATGTCATCCATGAACATGATAACAAAAATATCTAAATAAGGCTTGAATACTCTATTCATAAGGTCCATGAACGCTGCAGGCGCGTTAGTTAAACCGAACGACATGACCAGAAACTCATAATGACCATAACGGGTCTTGAAAGCTGTTTTTGGAATATCACATTCCCTTACTCTTAACTGATGGTAGCCAGATCTGAGGTCTATCTTACAGAAACAAGTGGCACCTTGAAGTTGATCGAAAAGATCATCAATACTTGGGAGAGGATACTTATTCTTGATGGTAACCTTGTTCAATTGACGGTAATCTATACACATCCTAAGGGAACCATCCTTCTTCCTCACAAACAAGACCGAAGCGCCCCAGGGTGAGACACTTGGTCGAATAAATCCCTTATCAAGGAGATCTTTCAACTGCTCCTTTAACTCTTTTATCTCTAGTGGTGCCATCCTATATGGCGGAATAAATATAGGTCGAGTATCTGGGAGAACATCTATACCGAAGTCTATTTCTCTCTCAGGAGGGACTCCAGGAAGATCATCTGGAAAGACTTCTGGAAACTCTTTTACTACTGAAACTGACTGAATATGAGGTATCACAACACTAGAGTCATTAACTCGGACAAAGTGATAGACACACCCCTTAGAAACTAACTTCCTTGCCTTAAGGTACGGAATGAAACGACCCTTAGGCACTGTTGAACTACTTTTCCACTCGAAGACTGGCTTATTTGGAAACTGATACTTGACAACTCGAGTTCTACAATCAACTGAGGCATAACAAGCATGAAGCCAGACCATACCAAGAATGACATCAAAATCTACCATGTCTAACTCAACTAAATCAACCATGGTACTGTTGTGATTGACGGAAACGGGACAATCACGATAGACACTCTCTGCTAGAATAGACTCAACAACAGGTGTAGAAACACTGAAAGGTTCACTAAGTTTCTCAGGAATAACATTAAAATTCATCGCAACATACAGAGTTACAAAGGATAAACTCACTCCTGGGTCTAGCAAAGCATAAACATTAAAGTTAAAGACTTGGATCATACCAGTGACAACATCTGGCGAATCCTCTTGCTCTTGGCGACTAGTGATAGCATAAAGACGGTTTCCTCCTCCACCTGCCCCTGAAGTAGCTCCTCTAGATGCAACTCTGTCTGGTGGAGCAACTAACGAAGACTGGGCTCTATTGCCCCCATTACCGTTTCCTTGCTTGTTCTTTGGACACTCTCACATAAAATGATCATTCTGGCCACACTTAAAACAACCAGTGGAGCCATCACGACACATCCCTGAGTGGTTCCTACCACACTTAGCACATGCAGGAGGCTTACTACCCCCTTGTGCCATACTACCTTGAGAATAGGCAGGCTTAGCTCTGAAATTCTGACTATTGTACTCACATTTGTTCTTTGGTGCAGGTGCACTAGCAGATGATGGAGCAGGTCCCTTCTGTTTCTGTTGGAACGATGAGCGGTTGACATTACTCTTCTGCTGCCCGGACTCATTCCCTGTGTTAGCTCTCTTATTCTTAAACTCTTCTCTATCCCTTAGCTTGTCCTCCTCAATTTGTTGCACATGAATCATCAACCTTTCTATGTCCATATCCCCTATCAGCATAGCTACCTTGCCTTCCTTACTTGACAGACGAGACAACCTAGCAACAAATAAATTCATTCTGCTCCTCATGTCAGCAACCATTTCCGGAGCATAGCGGAAAAGTTGTGTGAACCTCAAACTATACTCATGAACGCTCAAAGAATCCTGTTTAAGTGTGAGGAACTCTCGTACCTTAGCCTCTCTCAGTTCTCAAGGAAAGAAACGCCCCAAGAAGGCCTCCTCAAAACAAGCCCAACTCGCAGGTGGTGCTCCCTCAACTCAGTTCTTTTTCCATTGGTCGAACCATATCCTAGCGACACCCTTCATTTGGTATGCAGCTAGTTCCACCCTCTCAGTATCAACAACATGCATGATTTTGAAAACCTTCTGAAGCTCTTCAACAAAATTCTCTGGATCCTCAGTAACACTAGAACCTGTGAAGCTTGGTGGATTCATCCTTAAGAACTCACGGATCCTCGAAGTATCAGCCACTTCCTGACGATCCCCTCTCTGTTGTCCAGCTTGATTGGTCACAACTTGGCTCAACATCCGGATAGCCTCACAGAATTCTGCATTGGTGACCTCTCTTTGGGGTTGCACTTCTGGTGCATTAGGTACCCCTTGTTTCTGTGGTTCAACATTCCTTTTAGCCGGACTACCTCTGACAGCTCTTCGTGGAGGCATGATTTGAAAGACACGCGCAAGCACGAGTTAGAAAGAAACTTTTTAGAGATCAAACTCTAACGCACAAAATGAGTATGAAAGAAATGAGGTAATTTCCTAAGTGTTGCAGCCTTCTAATTATAGATGTGGCGCACTTCACAGCGATAACTAGGACTCTACAGACACAGCTTCATAGACTCTCTAGGACTCTTGAACTCTGTGCTCTGATACCAAGTTTGTCACACCCCGAGCCTACACCCTAGGCGGGACTGGTACTCGAGAACCATTGCTGGCCCCAAGCGAACCCTTGGCCTGGCTTACTTACTCTACGGAAGTCTTAAACACAAGAAATAGTCTCAAAGGATAACTCATGCAAATGTCTTTAAGAAATATTAAACTTAGCCAAAATGGCAACTCAAGTCTCGACCATTAAAACAGGAAATATAAAACTCAAGAACTAACATCTGACTGTCTATGAAACCTCTAAATAAATGAGCTGGATGTCGGGACAAGACCCACAACATCCTAATGAAACTAAAACTACTAAAAGCAATAAAAGAGATCCTCCGGAAGCAAGGAGGCTCTCCAACAAGTCTGGAGCTCAACTAGAATCAACGATGCGCTGGATGCTGATCCTGGTTACCTGTGTCTGTATCATAAGAAGATGCAGGCCAAATGGCATCAGTACATTGAATGTACGAGTATGCGAGGGGAATTCTAAAACAAGACATAAGCTTGAAAGGAACTGAAAAACTTACCTGGCTCAACTCAACTCAACTGAACTCATTTCAATATAAAGCAATAAAGTAAATGCAGTATAAAGAAAAGTTTTTAAAACATGGATGTCAACTCTGTGTATTTAGAAATACAATATTACTCTGTGTGTATGCAAAGATACGATATAAACTCTGAATTGTATATAAAAATACAACAAACTATGTATGTAAGAATACAAATACTTCTGTGAGAGTTTCTCTAACTGACAACCATCACGTAAGAGCTATGTCCTATACCTTGCCAAGGGCATAGAACCTAACTACTAAGTAGATCCACTAGTCTATGCTAAAAAGGACTAAGGAATCATCTAAAAAGTATGATCCTTTTCTACCCATGATGGCTACATGGTTTATGGGGTCTGAGAGTTGTCTGAACTCTCCCCCATATTGGTGCTCAATACTACTCCCAAAATATGATACTAGCAATTATGTTTAAAAAACATACTTCTTTCTGTGATTTGAGATAATTACTCAAAAACGTAGCTCAAGGGCTGTCTTGGAAATCAAAGTTTCCTCTCTTGCTTAATTGTGAAAGCGTTTACTCTTTTCTGAAAACTAGCTTAAAGGCTCTTTGGAAATCAAGGTTTTCTTTTCTTGTTCAAATGTGAAAACGTTTTAAAACTCTTTGGGAATACATAGTCCCCATATACTCTTTTGAAGAAATGAACTTCAACTTTTACTCTTTACTCTTTACTCAACTTGAACTTTAAGTCTTAAAACAAAGTTAAAATATTTGGAAAAGACTTTTGGAAAACTCTAAGAACTTCTCTTGACTTGACTCTTACTTCTCTTGACTTTGATCTTAACTTTCCTTGAATTGAATTATGGATTCAAGGTTCATGATCTCATGTTTATGGATGATTTCATGATGTTTAGACGTACCTTAGAGTGTTTGAATCAACTAAAAACATTGGTACGTTGCTAAGGAACTAGTATAGAAAGATGGGGGAAGAATGGGAAGAACTGGCGTCCCTGGCGCTCTGAGCGACGTGCGGCGCCAGCCCTTGAACTTCTGGGACTGGGTTGGGTGCGCTGTCTGGTGCGGCGCCCCAGAGCCCAAACTTCAGGGCCTCTGTTGAGGCGCACTGGCTGGGGCGGCACCCCAGGCCCCTGCCTCGGTGACCTCCGACATTTCTTGCTCGTTTTTCAACTCTAAACCCTCTAGTTCAACTTGGTTCTTTCCCCTAACATTTAGATTCGACTACATGACAAAAATATGTAAGAATCTACTCCGAAAAACACCTAAATTACATGAATCAAACTCAAGAACTTTTCAACTACTCATCAATCAAGATTCGAACGAAACTTTCAACAATATTCATCAAGAACTCAATTTCTCTAATCTCAAGAACGACAATACGCTGAAATAAATCATGATTGACGCATGAGTGAACTAACCCAATGCTATGTGATCTCACATACCTCGTAGGGATCACCCCTTGACGAAATCCACAAGCGATTCTTGAAGATCTTGACGATTCTTACTCCTTCTCCTCTTTTCTCCTCTTCTTCCCCTTCTCTCAAAACCCTAACTTGTTTTGGTAAAAGCGTAAACTGATCTATTTATGATTAGGCCCTAAGTTAATTACTAAAAACGAAATAAAACAATTGCGTAAGGAAAAGACTAAAACGCCCTTCAAAAATCCGGTTTAGACTTTCCTTATTTGAACAACCCAACTTCAAATAGGCATATCTCACTCATACGAACTCAAAATCGCTCAAAATCGGTGGTGTTGAAAAGATAATTCCAAGATATTTCCTACGGTATCTGGAAGCACACCTAACTCATCCTGAGCTAGGAGTTATGGTCGTTTGAAGTTGACCAAAAACTCAAACTTAACTTAACTTAACCAATTTTCCAGATTTTTCTTTCTTTCCAAAAACAAGTCTTTCTAATTTTAGCTCTTTCTAGTTATTTCAAATAGCGAGATGTTACATAAAAGATGAGAGACCTCTTTGTGTGACGTAACTTAATTTTATAAGACTATTATATAGTCCCTTTGTTTAAAAAAGGATTACCTAGATTGACTTGGAACGGAGTTTAAGAAAAAAAATAAGACTTTTTAATATTGTGGTTTTAAATTAAAGTTATGTCAAATGTACCAAAATGCTCTTTAATCTTGTGGCCTTAAACATGCCACGTGGAAAGTTGAAGTTAAAGTGTTGCCAAAAAAGAAAAAGGGTCATTCTTTTTTAAACGGACTAAAAAGAAAACTAGGTCATTCTTTTTAAGACAGAGGGAGTATGTTAAATTTGATAAGTTTATACAAATTATATAGAATTGAGTTAGTAGATGTCATATATTGCATATATCATTTCCAATGACCATATTATGAGTGTCAAGGAAGAAATATTTACATTCTGGAGTTCAAACGTCTCATATTTTGAGTTTATTTGAAATAATTTTTCATATAATATTGATTGATTTTATGATATGGTCAATCTGATTAAAAGAAATTAATTTTGTTCTACATTTTACTAAAATATGAAGCTTTTTTTTCTTATTCTTTTTTCTTCATAGAAGATTTCCATAGGTTATACCAATTACAAGAATGGAGAGATACCAAGAAAGGTTTCCCTTGGGAATTGCTTTGGAAATATGTGGCCTATAGGAGTGATCAAAATAGGAAGAAATTTTTATTTTCAATGTGGCTTGGAGAAATTCATTGAGGATACACTATAGAGTTTGGAGACTTTTTAATATTCGATTATGATGGAAAAAAACATTTGACTTTAAATTTCTTGAAATGAATGGATGTGAAAAAAAAGAGCTGGAGGTGAAAAGAAAGAGGATGAAATGAATGTTGTACATCAAAAGACTGTTGAGCCAAAAGGAAAAAAGCGGGCTCGTTATAGCAACAATAGTTCTTCTGATAATGATAGTATTGGGAATTACATGGTAGAAGCAGAAGAAGAAGAAGAAGATGAAGCAAAAGAAGGGGTGGAAAAGGAAAAGGAGGAAGAGACTAAAGAGGAGTCGTGTTCAAAACATAGATATGTGGAAGAGGAAGAAGATGCGGAGGAGGAGGTGGAGGAGGAAGATGGAGAAGATAATGAAAGGGATGACATATTGAAGAAAAATGATCAACGTTCAAAAGGTAGACACAATTATTAAAAATCTTTATTTCTACTCCTCTATTTCATTTTATATGCAATTCAATTCTTTTTCTAATAAGTAAAATACTTCAAAAATGTCATCTTTCTATATTTAAGCATTCTTTTGGTAGTCATATAAATATCATGATATGTTTAAGAATGCAAGTTCTAAATGGTTTTAATAAGGTTGGTTGTTCGTTTGATGAAAAAAAAAGCCTAAGGGTGTTTTTGGTACGAAGGAAAATGTTTTTCATGGAATTTTCCTAGAAAATGATTTCTTGGAAAACAAGTGGATTTTTGATTTATTTTCTTATGTTTGGTTGGGGAATAGAACCGAAAAATATTTTTTATGTTTGGTTGGTGAATTAAAAATATTTTCTAGAAGATATCTTTTATTTATTACCTCGACATCGATCCGAACTAGAAACCCTGACGATCGATCCAAAATCTGACACTGAGATTTGACCTTGGACCTTACCCCAACTTTCAGTTAGAGACTCGACATTTAAACTGAGACCGAATATCCGACCCCTGACCTGACCCCAACACCCACTTGGACACTATCGATCAATATGAAATTTGATCCCGACACTAGAATAAAGACCCAACTTCCAAATTAGGACCCGATCTCTAACAACCAACAATCAATATGTGGGACCCAAAATTTGTAGGAGGGGTGCTGGTTGGGGGTAGGGGTAGGGGTGGGGTGGGGTAAAAACATAATTTGTTAAAAATTTGAAAATATTTTTTGAAAAGAAACTTTTTTTTTTTTGGGGGGGGGGGGAGGTGGATGGGTGGCCTGGTAGGGGTGGGGTGGGGTAAAAAAATTAAAATATTTATCAAAATCAAACTTTTTTTTTTGGGGGTGGGGGGGTGGGGGCTGGTAGAGGTTAGGGTGGGGTAAATTATTATTTTTAATTTAAATATTTATCAAAAAAAACTTTTAAAAAAATATTTTAAAAGATTATGTGGGCAGGTGGCAAAAGAAAATTGAAATTATTAAAATTTGAAGAATTTTTTTATAAATAAAATTTTAATTTTTTTATTGGGGGAGGGGTTGAGATTGTTTTGGGGGTTGGAGGGTCGGGGTAGGGGTGTAAGAAATTGATTTTTTTTTTTAAAAAGAAAGGTGGGGAGGGTCGGGGTACGGGTGGGGTAAGCTAAAATATTGTAATTTGAGGTTCGAGAAGAGTTTTGGAAAATATTTTCCTTTATTTTTTAAGGGAAGTCATTTTCTTTAAATTTGAGGAAGTGAAGTCATTTTGGACAACATTTTCCAAAACATTTAAACCAACCAAACATGAAAAAATTGAAAATCACACTAAACACACCCTAAAGCATTTTTTGTTAGTTTTTGGAATAGCTAAGAATAACAAAGTTAAATCTCATTTGCTAACACTTTTGATATGTTTTATAAGTATGTTTTTTCTTTCTTAAATTTTATTATCAAGAAAATACCACCACATAAAATGAAACAGATGGATTATCTCTGAGTATTCATGAGATTTTTATTTGTAAACCTGATCAGTTAACTTTCTTGATTTAGTTGGAGAAAAAGAGCCATTGTTCCCAGATTAGAGATCGCTATGACCATTCTGGTGCAGATATATTCAAAAGTGGAAGCGCAACTCTGCCAAAAAATCCTTACTTTGTAGGAAAAATACGATCAAGCAAGAAAAAATAAATGGTAATATTAAAGGCATGTGTTTATTTTAGTGAATGATTTTATAGTTTAATCTTATAGCATTCATATTTTATAAAGTATTTGTTCCTAATTGTAGCACGTCCCAAGTTATGTGAAGAAAGACTACAAACTTGATCTCCCTTCAAGTATGATCATTCGCAATTCTAGTGCTAGAGAATTTGTGAAAAAATGCAAGAGTTGGAAGGATGGTAGAATATGCCTAGTTGGTGGATGGAGCAAATTTTGTAGGCTGAACCTTATGAAGAAAAATGACAAGTGTATTTGTGAACTTGTGAGAGGAAAACACAACAAAGGCTTTGACTTACAAGCTCAAGTTCTCCATGAAGGAGCAAGTTTTTATATAAACAAATAAAAATGAAATAGTTTACTGCTATTTAACATAACATTTAATTTTTTTTTATAGACTTGAGTGTTATATGTTGACAAATTTTGAAGACTATAAGTACTATTATTTGTTGTATCTTTTTAATTAATATTGTGATTGATACACTACCATTATTAAGTATAAAAAACTTATGTTTGTTATTTCTCTGTGCCAGATATACTTGTCCCACTGAGATTTCTGGTGTGAACAAGACTAGTAAAATGATTTCTAGAGTGAACATGTCTGATAAAGTAATTTTTAGTGTGAATAAGGTAGGAAAAATGATTTGGCTTTATCATTTTGTTGGGTATTAGTAATGCTAAATTACGTGACGGAAAATGATAAAATTATTGGTGGAAAGAGTTGTGTTGAAAGTGTGGATACATTGGAAATTGGGCAAAAAGAGGTTGGAGCCAAAAGAGAGTTCATCTAAGTCATGTGAAGTTTTGTATGGAGCGAAATAACAATTTTCTATGCTTACAAAAAAGTAGAAGGGGGTATTGAAAATATACCCCTAAAAGAGAGTTCATCTAACCCCTAGCTCGCTTTAACGGTATGAAACTAAAAGAGAAATCTTGAAATTAAAGATAGCGGGGGTCATCCTCGGATAATAAGGACTCACCAAAGTTGCTCCAATGCTGATTGGATTTGTATTAACCATGGCCTGGATATTGAGTGTAGAACCAATATTATCAAACAATATAGGCACAAAGTATGTGGCCAGTACTTTGAATGTACTGAGTATGAGGAATATGCATAATAAACATGATATATGAACACACTAAATTTGTAAAACATGTTGATGTAATGATCTAGTAAAATAACATGAAGTTGACTTGTACTGAACTGAAATACATAAGTACAATGTCGTGCAATTGTTGATTGTGGGAGATACTAATAACCAACATAAATCATGTGAGCTATAACATGGAGTTTCGTGTACTACTCACGAACCAAAAAGAGAGTGTCCAATATTTTTCATCGTAAGGGACCTGATAACTAAGCTAAGGTGGATTCACTAAGCTAATATATGTTCGAGACAATTCCTATGGGGATACATCGTTCTGGAAATTAGGGATTGCTACTAAAGTTCCACAGATGCTAAATGAAAATCTTCATCCCTAAAGTTCGCCCGGTGTTAATTATACTCCCCATAGAATTATGTATCAATCTTGAAACAAATATGTACTGCTGAATCATACTAATAATTGATACATACTAAGAAGCTCCTAAATTATGATAACTTAAATCATATTGAGGGACACTTCATTTGAAAGCATCATATATATCATGATAACTCAAAATAATCTGAAAGATATTATCTAAAAGCATCATCATTCATGAAAATGTGGTAATCATGTACATGCATATGAAATATCATAATTATGATCATGAAAAAACTTGCATACTTAGAGTTTATGAAATAGTCATTGAATACATGGAATTCATATGTAAAATAATTCAAGTTAGCTAAAATCATGAGGAAAACTGATTCACATTGAAAACCTATGAAAATCATAGAAAATTCTATCTTGTACAAATCATAAACTTCAAATTCTAAAGTTTTTTTGGGACTCAATGGGTGAAGGGATACCCATTTATAGAATTTGTACATACCTGGAGCGGAAGCCCTAGCTTGATTCTTTGAATTGAGACTTGAAGCTTCGAACTCTAATTCTTGCTTGAGAGGAGACTTCAGAAAGACCAAAGATTATTTGGGGGAGTTATGAGAGAATAGGAGGTTAAGTTCTTTAGAAACCACATAATTCCACTTAGAATATATCAAAATGACATAATATAGAAATTAGAAGAGTGGGAAAAGACCAAATTAATCCTGACTTAAAAGCTGACGGGCCTATTCACATCAGCCATGCATGGACCGTAGAACCCTTCATGGTCTGTGAAGGTGCTCATGAATGGAAGGAGTCTTGAATTTCGAGGGACAATTTATATGGGAGATTCTATGGGTCGTATAAAACTCTACACGTCATACAAGTGCTCGTAAAAGGCATGACTATCTGAGTTCTAGTGGATTGGTTCACAGACGAATGCATGGATTGTGAAAGCTTTCATGGTCTGTGAACTTACACTTGAAACCCTCCTCCAAAACTTTCCAATTTTCAGAACCTTGGTCTAAAGATACCTTCACAGTCATGGTTTCTTTCACGGTCCATGATGGGTCCATACAAACCCCTTTTTATGGTGATGTCTAATCTTCTAATTTTCCAAGGTCTTATCTCGACTTAGAAACTTTTGAGGTGTTACACGACCAAATTTTCACTCTCGACCGGAGTTAAACCCATAATCTTAGTAATCTTCTAAATACCATGAATGAACTCTTGTCATGAAACTCTGAAGGGTTTATCTGAGTGAAGTCCCGGACTCTAGTTACAGCCATACCAATATTTGGATTCTCAGGGGCCACAACTTCTCAGTTGGCCTAAGCGGTCATAGCTTGGGCTAGCAATTGGAAGGCAACCCTTAACTTAATATGAGTGACTTGTTCAGCCAAAGCGTCTGCTAGAGCTTGAGGTGCTTATTGCTCCTCGTCTCTGTTCCTTCTGACATAGGCTATTCTAGGAGGCATGATGCTGAAAACGTGTAGTCATGAGTTAGGAGGAAACTATATAGAGTTTCACTCTATCACATAACTAAGTGTATAAAATAAGTAAAGTACTTTCTAAAACATTGAATAGCCTCCTATTCACAGAAGTGTCATGCTTCACACCCATGAACAAGACTCTACTTAATGTGGCTTTCATGCACCCTAAGACACTTGAACCTGATGCTCTGATATCATGTTTGTCATGCCCTGTGACTACCCCTAGATGCGATACGGTGCTTAGAGTCATAATTGACCCCAAGCTAACCTCATGGCATGGTGTGCCACTAAGATTAGCATATTAAGGCTGAAAAATATAGGATGTGGAATAACTAATGAATAGCCTATCAAGATCACTTAGACAAAAATCTTATTTAAGATATAAGCATAATATAAATTGTTTGAAAAGCCTTTACTAATATGAGTGGTTAAGACAAGCCCCTAGCTCACTCCAACTGTCTGAATACTTAAGTAATCATACTGAAAGAAAGATAAAGGTCTTCCTCGAAGTATAAGGACTCACCAAGGTATTGTTGTGTAGATAAAAAATCATACTAACTGTGGCCCAAATGTTGAATGTCGAAACCTATATTATCAAACAATATAGGCAAAATGTACGCGGTCAGTACTTTGAATGTACTGAATATAAAGACTATGCATAGTACTTGATAATTGAACATGATAAATCTGTAAAATATGTTAATGCAATGACCAAGTAAAATAATATGAAGCTGAGATATATTGAACTATAATAAATAAGTACAAGGTCATGCAATAACTAAAAGTCTGACGGTGTGAGATACTAAAGCCGACATAAGCCATATGAGCTGCTACATGGAGTTTAGTGTATTGCCGCCACACCAATAAAAGGTGTCAAATACTTGCCAAGTAAGGGACCCTATAATTGAGCTAATGAGGATCGACTAAGCTAATTTATATTCGAGAAAAATTCTTAGGTGGCACGTAGTTCTGGGACTTAGAGATTACAACTAAAGGTCCATAGACGCTTATCGAAAACCTTCATCTCTAAATCCGATTGGTGCTAAGTCTTACTCCCAAAGTAAACATATTTATAAACTAGAACCAGTAATAATCTAATAATACTAAATCATACTGATAATTGATAAATACTAAGTAGCTCAAATCATGATAACTGAAATTATATTGAGAGATACTTTATCTGAAAGCATATAAATCATGAAAATCAGATAATCTGAGACATGCATCTGAAATAGAATAATTCTGAGTCATAAAAATACTTGCATGCTATAGGTTTATGAAATAATCATTGAAAACATGGGATTCTAATTGAAATCGTGCAATTAAGGACTGACCATGAAGAGAAACTGATTTACAATGAAAATTCATGAAGATCATAGAATGTTCTAATCGATAGGAATCATAAACTTGAGAAATTGGGGTTTCCTTGGGAATTAATGGGTGAAAGTATACCCATTGATGAAATTTCACATACCTGGTTGACTTGATTCCTCCAATGGAGACTTGAAGCTTGGAATCCTAGTTCTTTCTTTGGGAGAAGACTTGAGAGAGAAGAAACTTTGATTTGGGAGAGTTAAGAGAGAATTAGAGGTTAGGATCACTAGGAATTAGTTAATCCCAGTTAGAATAGTCCAAAATGACGTAGTATAGGAATTAAAAGAGTGATAAAATATCAAAAAATCCTGACTTAAAACTGACGGAGCCCATCCATGGACACCTTTCAATGTCCATAGATCACTCCACGGTCCATGGAAGTATTCGTAAATGAAAAGGAAATTCTGAGTTCTGAGGGTCACCTCTATGAACCCTTCTACGGTCTTTAGGAATTTAGACGACATGTAAAAGTGTCCTTAAAAGGCCGAGTTGCCTGAGTTCTTGCGTCTTGGTTTACAGACAAATCTACGACACACAAAAACTTCCATGGTTTGTAATAGAGTCGGTGAAATATCTCTTACAAGCTTTCTAAATTCTGAGCTTTTATCTACAAACCCCATCATGGCCCATGGTTCCTTTCACAGTCTGTGCAAGAGTCCATGAAATTCGAACCTTGTAGATTTCAGTTCTTCTGTCTTTTCAAGGTATGATCTGAGCTTAGGGACATTTGGGGTGTTACAATGTGTTTTATAAAATTATATTTTATGTCAATATGTTTCATCTTTCCATGGTACTTCAGATCCTTTGTGTGGGCTATTGTAGCCTGACTATCATAATTGATTGCGACAGGATCAACAACATTGTTATACACACCCGAATAAATCATAAAACGTTTAAACCAAATAGCTTCGTGCACAACAGATGTAAGTGCTACAAGTTCAGCTTTCATCATAGATAAGGCTATTCACGACTACTTCTTTTTACTCTATAATATGGCTCCATCATTAAGTAAGTATGCATATCCAGAGGTGGACTTTTTCTCATTTAAATCTCCTCCCTAATCAACATCTATGTAGCCTTTGAGTTGCATATCATTAATTTCCTAATAAGGAATAGTCGATTGTGCCTTTAATATACCTCAATATCCTTTTAACTATTTTCTAATGTTGCGGTCCTAGATTGGATTGATATTTCCTAACTAACCCAACGTCATAACAAATATTTGTTCTAGTACACATTATAACGTACATAAGACTTCCAACTGCATTGACATAAGGAACGTTTATCATCATGTAGAGTCTGAGGGAACATCATTCAGTTAAAAGCTTCACTTTTAAAAAAAGAGTGTTTATGGGTTTGCAATCTTGCATATTAAAATGTTTAAAAACTTTTTAACATAAGCTTCTTGTGAAAGAGATAAAAATTCTCTTCAAATAATCTATTGAAATCTTAACTCCAAGAATGTATGTTGTTTTCCTCATATCTTTCATCTTAAAAGTAGATGATAATCACTATTTTATCTCTTTTACAAAATCAATGTCACTTGCAGCTATTAGTATACCGTCTACATATAATTATAATATCACAAACTTATCTTTGAATATTTTGATGTACACACTCGGTCTTCATAAATCATAAAAAATCATAAAATATGATATCTATGAAAATGTGAGTACCATCGTCTAGAAGATTATATTGTTGGAATATATACTATTAACCAAATGTTTAGATATAGTAATTATTATAGAATAATTATTTATTCAGTTGTAATAGATCATGTATTCGTTTATGGTGTCTGTTTACTTATATACTAGATGATTTAGTGTATAAAATTTTAACTTATACACAGAGAAATAAATCATCAGTTCTTATAAGTATAAAGTTTTTTGTTCACACTCTAAGATGGAAATTGGACATGTCATCGGTATGATTGTAGCACAAGATTATATGTAGTTTATCTTGATTATGGGAATGGTATAGTTCTAATTTCTTGTGCTAGTGCATTTTGTATGTATTTAACAGGACCGAGTAGAGATAGTTTCTTTAGATTAACTAGAAAAACATATTCTCTAAACTATTATATGTACTTATATTCTAAATCCTGATATAACAATTATGATCTGTATATGTTTATTATCAATTTGATTTATTAACAGGTGATATTCTGAATGAGTCAATATGCCTAGTAGATTGGATGATAATAATATACATTGGTGAAATAATAAGTTAGTTGACGGAATTCATGTCTCGATATAGAGATTGATGATATGCCTTTTTGATAAGTTTATAAGTTTTCATCGTGTCAAACCTTGCAAGTGGATTTATGAATCTGACACATGAAATAAGTTAAGAAGTGATCTAAAGAAAATTAATCATTGAATTAAATTCGTCAGTAATTTAATTTATTGATTAGAATATATAATCCTAACATGAGGAATTACATAAGTGTTTAATAAGAAATTTTAAAATATAAATAGAGGAGTACAATAACGAATTTCTAGTGGAATGATTTGTAATTTATTATGGTAAGAATAATTTAAATTAATTATTTGGAATTATTTCCATAATAGGAAGCCTCTGTAATTAATTATGTGATCCCTACCATGCTCATATTTAACTAGAACTCAAAATCCTATTCTAAGGGGAAAAGGGAGAAGTAGCGTGTCTTTTTCTATTCGAAGAAAAGAGAGAAGTACGTGTCTTTTTCTATTCTAAGGAAATGGAAAAGTATGTGTTTTTCTCTATTCTGAGGAAAGGGAGAAGTACATGTCTATTTTTATTCTAAGGAAAGGGAGACGTGCATGTCTTTTTCTATTCTAAAGAAAGGGAGAAGTACATGTCTTGTTTTATTCTAAGGAAAGACCGCGTGTTTCCTCTCCTAATTGGACTAGGAAGAAATCTCTATAAAAAGGGATTCTTCTAACCCTTAAAAAAGAATAAGTTTTCCATTCATACTTTCCCACCCAAGTATTGAGAGAGTTCGTATGTGAACTTGGGATCAATGTAGAACACCGCAGAACTGTTGTCTAAGTGGTGGATTCACTTGAAGGTCTGTCTAGCTTGTGGATCCGCTTGAAGGTATTTTCTCAGGTTTCAAGAGGCAATTCTTGAATTAAATTTCATCACGTTTATGTGTTCTAGCATAATTGTATATGTTCTAGCATAAACATATGTGTTGTCTATTATTCATGAAAGCAGTATAATTCTGGTATGCTTCTGTTGTGCATATAGTTTTCCAACAATTGGCATCAAGTGTCATGCTTGCATCTAAATAGGCAACCTGAAATTTGATGGTCATGATTTTTGTGATCTCTGATTGACTTGAAATTTGATGGTTCTATCGAAAATCATTTAGATGGATATTAGGTAGTTTGTCGGATTGAAATTTTGATTAGAATATGATAAGATCATTCTTAATGTCAGTTATGTTTATGTTTATTAAATTTGGAATATGGTTATATATGGTGATTTAACATGAGTTGATATGTGATAAGAATGTATGTCATATTGTTTTAATTCCTAAATATGCTTAAATCACTTGAATTTGAATTTAGTCATAGCATTGGAAATAAAGTTTTTTTTAAACTTCAATTGACCTGAAATTTGGTAAGTTCATTGAAAATGACCTAGCAAGAAATACTCATTGCTGTGCGATTATGATTTTTGAGGCCGTTAAGATGATTTTTAAGTTGTTCTCTCAAATTAAAATGTGATGTAGCATGAATCAATCATTCATATCGATTTTATTTATTTTAAATGTGGTACATGATTACATGTGAATGATTTAACATGAATTGATATATGATAAGGATATAGATCTGATTATTTTTCGTTAAACTGTTTAATCTGAATTTGATCATAGCTTTGAAGATAAATATTTTTTTTAACTTTGATTGATCTAAAATTTGGTAGGTTCATCAGAAACGATCAAATTAAAATTACTCATTCTTATGCAGTAATTTGGCAATTTGAGGTCGTTTAGATGATGTTTTTTTAAAATATTTTTTGTATCTTAAAAATTATTTTTAGTGAAAATTACTTGACTATGATATGGTGGTGATAGAGATTGTTTTCTATGATCATCATGACTAAATTTTAAGTGAAGTATTAAGTTAATGTGCTGGCGTCAGACCTTCCTCCATATCAGATGAAATTAATACAAGTCACTAGATTTAATCTGATCTCTAATTTTGATAATTTGTATTGACTCTACCTATCTGAGTAATATATGATTGGATCAATGGATCTAGGAGTATTGATATTCACTTGACTTAAATTAACATATGCTCTCCATCTGAGTTAGCTTTTGTTCTAAATTTGTTGAGGTGAATATCTGACACCACATATGTATGTTACATAAGTAGTTATTTTTTCCATCAAAATTTATTGTTCAAGATGCATTTTATGAGGTGTGTTTTGAATTTTAATATTCAGTGAATATATAAAGATGCTGATTTTTTAAAAATAGTACTCAGATAATGTAAATAGTTTCTTAGAATTTTATTCTTTGTTCTTGATTCATGTATCTATTCCACAAATGATGATATGTGATAAGAATTACTAAAACGAAAAAAATCTTAAATTCTATCTTGGCCAAACAACGTTTTCATCCAAATTGATCATAGTTTTGGAATTAAAAAAAAAGGAGGAACTCTGATTGATCTGAAATTTGGTAGATTCATAAGAATGACCTAGTAAGAAATATTATTTTGAATTGTTATATGAGTTTTTGGTTATAGGGAGCCCTCACCCGATTACCAAGATTAAATAGTAGTGAAGTATTAGTTCCATGTGCTGGTTTAGACCTTCCTCCATAACGGATGAAATTAATACAAGTCGTTATGTATTTAATCGCTAGTTCTGATAATTTGTATTAACTCTCCTAAACTGAGTAATATATGATTGGATCAATGTAACTAGGGTAATTTTCACTTGACTTAAACTAATAATAGACTCTCCATCCGAGTTAGGTCTGTATAAGTTTATGATGTGAATAATCAGTCATTGTACATGTGTATTGCATGAGTAGTTCTCTAATCCCATCGATTGACTATGCGAGAACATGGATATATATGTATAAATGAGCTCTGAATTTTTTTATTTAGAATTATTTGACATATTATGATCTATTTAATGTATTATATCTCAAATTTTGAATAAACTTTATAGACCCACTTAGTACTACTCAAGAATTTCTTTTGATAGAGATAATATATTAATTCAAAGAATGCATTGTATATGTATAAGATTTTTTTTCCAGTTTCTAACTAGATAAGAGATGGATACTTAATATATTTTTCTTGTAACTCTCATATTATTGAGTTTGATGAATATTTTATCTCTTGTGGTATATTGATACGCGAATCTTTATTAGTATTAACTCTCATTAATTGAATTATATTAATCTATCTCATAAGAGAAAATTTCTTTTAAATTGAATAAAACTTATATGTACACTAGTGTCTAAATCATTTGTTCTGAATAGAAATTCGAGGTTGGTTAAAGGATGGACACAACTGTTCATTGTAAGTGAAGTCACTACTAATATGTGAATCTTATTGAGAAGGAAAATAACTAAGAGACCTTTCCTCTTAAAAGGAAATAGAGTTAGTGATAAATTATAATTAATCTATTATGATTTGTGTGGTAAATGAGCATTCAGGCAAGAGGCGACTTTGAGTATTCTGAGATATTAACAGAAGGTTACTCATGATATGAATATATATTTTTTGATATTTTTTAAGTCTGAATGTCCTGATAAACTCAAAATATTTAAGACAGCTGAAAACAACATCATGAAAAATATATAAAGTCACTACAATTTGATTGTAGTGACCTATACTCCTCTGCAGAGCTGATGAGTCACTTATCTGATAAAATAATTACATTTCAATTGTCTATACTGGACACTCTATTATAGATTGGTGTAAAAGAAAAAAGAAATAGACTCTTATGAAGATGATAAGATTAATGATTGACTTATTTATAGTTGTTTTCCTTCTTTTGGGATATGTTTTAAGAATTACATATCACATTCTGAATCTAATTCCTTTCAAATCAGTACCTTGGACAACTATAGAACTAATTATATTTGACATAAGTCTAATCTGTTATATATTCATATATAGGATTGTCCAGCATATGTGCTGAAAGAGAGAATAACCAAATTGGAATTAAGAATGGGATGTGTGTGTAAATTGGATATCCAAAAGAATAAAAGAAGGTTTAATTTAATGTCCTAAAGAAAATAAGGAAATTATTAACACAAGTGTCTGATTTCTAGAAAAGTATCATTTAGTAAACCATGTTCTTAAACGTAAACTAGTTTTACAGAAACTGAACAAGGAAATAACAAATGAGTCAGTTGTAAATTTAGACGCTCAATAAAATCTAATCGGTATGTCAGTATTGACATTCCATTACATTTAAGTAGTGGGAGAAACGTTACTAGACATACGAAAATCAACTACTTCAAGTAGTGAGAGTGATGTTAAGTAAATCAAAGAACACTACATGAAGAAGATGTTAATATTTCAATACCGCTTTTGAAGAAAATATTAAGACTCATGAACATGTAAGTGTGATTATAGTAGTAGTATTTAGTCGTAGTGGGAGAATCATAACGAAGATTGATTTGTTTTGTATGCTTGAGAGAACTTTCATGATGGAACTCCTGAAAAGAAGTACACTCTTGGAGGGTTTCATGATAAGGTCACTCAAGATCTAGTACAAAATTGATTTCTTACCACTAAGCACTATTAGATGAAATTGCATGAGCAAACAACTTGGTAAAAATTCTTTCAATAAGAATTAAAGGAATGCTTGTGAAAAGTGTAAATGCATTGTTAAGAGTCTAAGTGGGAGATTGTTAGAGTATATATAAACTATTAATTATATGTTTAGAAATAGTATTCTAACAACTTTCAAGATTAAATATCTAAGTGGGAGATTGATAGGATATATATTATTAACCATGCATTTAGATATAGTACATTATAACAATTGTGATGGTTAAAAGTCTAAGCGGAACATTGTTGGGATATATACTATTAACCATATGTTTAGATATAGTAAATATTATAGAATAATTATTTATTTAATTTTAATAGATCATATATTTATTTTTGGTGTTTGTTTACTTATATAGTAGATTATTTAATGTATAGAGTTTTAGCTTATACACAGAGGATTAAATCATCAGTTCTTATAAATATAATTTTTTTTGTTCACAATCTAAGATGGAAATTGGACATGTCATCGGTATGATTGTAGCACAAGATTATATATAGTTTATCTTGATTATGGGAATGGTATTGTTCTAACTTTTCATGCTAGTGCATTTTGTATGTATTGAACAGGACCGAGTAGAGATAGTTGTTTTAGACTGACTGAAAAAAGCATATTCTCTAAGCTATTAAATGTACTTATATTCTTAATCCGGATATAACTATTATGATCTGTATATGTTAAATTATTATTTTAATTTATTAAAAGGTAAGATTCTGAATGGGTCAATATGCCTGATAGATTGGATGATAATAATATATATTGGTGAAATAATAAGTTAGTTGACATAATTCATGTCTCAATACATATATTGATAATATGTCTTTTTGAGAAGCTTATAAGCTTTCATCATGTCAAACCTTGCAAGTGGATTTATAAATCCAACACATGAAATAAGTTAAGCAGTGCTCTAAAAGAAATTAATCATTAAATTAAATTCATCAATAATTTAATTTATTAATTTATATTTATAATCTTAACATGGGGAATTACATAAGTATTTAATGAGGAATTTCAAAAAATAAATAGCAAATTTCTAGTGGAATGATTTGTAATTTACTATGGTAAGAATAATTCAAATTAATTATTTAGAATTATTTCCATAATAGGAAGCCTCAGTAATTAATTCTGTGGTCCCTACCATGCTCATATTTAACTAGAACTCAGAATCCTATTCTAAGGAGAAAAGGGAGAAGTAGCGTATCTTTCTCTATTCTTAGAAAAGGGAGAGGTACGTGTCTTTTTCTATTTTAAGAAAACGGAGAAGTATGTGTCTTTCTTTATTCTAAGGAAAGGGAGAAGTACATGTCTTTTTCTATTCTAATGAAAGGGAGAAGTATGTGTCTTTTTCGATTCTAAAGAAAGCGATAAGTACATGTCTTTTTCTATTCTAAGGAAAGAACATGTATTTCTTCTCCTCCTTGGACGCGGAAGAAATCTCTATAAATAGGGATTCTTTTAACCCCTTAAAAAATAATAAGTTTTCCATTCATACTTTCCCACCCAAGTATTGAGAGTGTTCGGATGTGAACTTGGGATCACTGTAGAAGACCGCAGAACTGTTGTCTAATTGGTGGATTCGCTTGAAGGTCTGTCTAGCTTGTGGATTCGCTTGAAGGTCTGTCTAGCTTGTGGATTCGCTTGATGGTACTTGCTCATGCTTCAAGAGGAAATTCTTGAATTAAATTTCATCAAGTTTATATGTTCTAGCATAATTGTATATGTTCTAGCATAAACGTATGTGTTAGCAATTATTCATATAAGCAGTATGATTCTTGTATCTTTCCGTTGTGCATATAGTTTTTCAACTACACACACGGTCTTTATAAATTATAAAAAAAATCATACAATATGATCTCTATGAAAACATGAGTACCATCGTCTAGAAGATTATATAAGACCATATATCGACATACATTATTTTCTTCGCCTTTTTTCATGAAACCTATAAGTTGTTCCATATAAATTTCTTCTTCTCGTTTTTCATTAAGAAATGCAGTTTTCACATCTATTTGATGCAATTCAACATCCAACATAGCCACTATAGACAAAATTAATCTTATTAAAGTAAAGTGTACAACAGGTGAAAAAGTTTCTTCATAATCAATTCATTCATGTTATGTACACCTCTTATCTACTGGGAGAGCTTTGAATTTTCGATACTACCATCTTCTTTATGCTTGATTTTGAGAAATCCACATATTTTCACTAGCTTTTCGGCCTATAGCTTGATCAACCAATTCCCACACTTTGTTAGATTTCATTGACTCCATCTCCTCCTTCATTGTTTTAAATATTTTTTCTTTAGTGAGGCATGTAAGAACGTTATTTGTATTTATTGGATCTTCATCATCAAGAGTAACTATAAATGTTTCCCATTCAATCTCAAATCGACGACAAAGAACTTGTCGACGACTTGTTCATCGAGGTTGAGATTGACAAATTGATTTATCAATTGGTAAGTTACTCCCACTAGGACTAGTATCTATAGGATTTGATTCAAACTATGTATCTGTGAAAATAAAAAATGATCCATTATCATTAAAATGACTCCCACTAAAATTTATTTGAACGTCGGCATCGAAAACGATCTGCTTTGTAGTTTCATAAACAGATAAATCTTGACCAATCTCGCCCTACTAAGGAAAACAATTCTTTATGAATGTAACATCAAGTGACTCAATTTCAATTACAGTTCCATTATTTTGTTCACCTATGAACAGATAACCCTTAGATTGTTAAAAGCATCTTATAAGATACATTTTCTTCCCTTAAATCTAATTTTTCATATTGGGAAGAAGGATTATGAATAAAAGCGACAAAATACCAATGTTTTAAAGTATCATAAATATTGAAGAAAGACATTAATTTTTTATATAAGTGAACTATGTTGAACAACTAAGACAAATAAAGTAATGTAACACCCCGGAAATTTCTAAGCTAAGGTCCGAACTATTCTGCATTTGCAAAAAAAGGTCGTATTGGGTGATTCTTAAATTGTTGTTAGGTGTTAAGATCAATTCCTTAGTGTGAGAATGAATTTGGATATGAATTAAGGTTGCTAGAATCCCCTAGCATAAAGTTGAGTTGAAAGCTTCCTTACTGATTAAGTTTTGATATAAGATTCTACTTAGGTCAACTTCAAAGGATCATATCTCTTGGGACATAATGAATTAGGTGGCACATGACCTATAAATCAAATGTCTATGAGTCCTCTTTCCAACGCCACCAAGTTTGCCTTATTTTGAGTTCAGAGTAAAAAGTTATGGCCGTTTTACCAGATATTACCACAACAGAGTTATCTAAATCAGTGAACTACGAAACCCTTCTAGGGGCCATAGATTGAACTACGACCTGTACTGTCAAATCATAGAACATCTTTAAAGAGTCAAATTTTGGGGTCCAATTTCTACGGACCCATATACGATTCGTAGAACCTTCTACGAGCCATAGTTTGGACCCGTAGAATGAGTTTTTGAGCCTTAAATTCTATATATATTCTATGGAATGGATCTACAATCAGTTGAAACTTCTACGGGTCATAGTTTGGACTGTTAGAATGAAAATCAGAGCCTTAAAATTCAATATAAATTTTACAGATGAGATCTGCAGTCCGTAGATCAAACCACACATGTAGATGGCCCCGCGAAAGGTTTTTGTCACCGCGGAAGGTTTTTATCATCTTTTTAAGAAAGATTGTTCACTCTTTTCCTACCCCTTCTAAGCCAAAACCCCAAAAATTTTACACCTAAATAAGGTTCTAAGAAATATTAATCGACCCTATTACTCTCATTAACACTTCCAAGTCTTAAAGCAAGAATTCAAGATGAGAAAGCTAGGGTTTTCAAGCGTTATTCCAATTTTGTCAAGAACTTTATTATTCCAGGTACGTAAGGCTATTCATAGTGATGAATTAAGTTTGTCCTCACGCCCTACATCTAAATTCATTCATTAAAATGTTATGTTAAGAGTTTTATTCATAGTCTCTTGAAATCCAAATAATTAGTTGAGTTTCTTATTCTAAATTTCAATTCCTTAACCGTTGAGATTTTGATTTTTATTATGCATATTGAATTCTAAATTTTTGTTCATGTTTCTCATCACATGAACCCTATTTTTTTATAAAGACATGTTTATAAATATTATTATATGAGATTTCGTATACATTGATTTCAGACTTGATAGGTAAATCCATAAGTATACGTTTAACTGCATATTTTGGAAAGAGTTTTAAAAAAAGAATCAAATAATTTCATATGTACTATTCGAAAGTTGAGAAAGAGAATTGATTTTCTTCTGAAAAGTACTTTAGAAAAGAAAAGTGAAAGTAAAGTAAAGAAATAGTCCCTTTCTTTATAAAGGGTGATTGAGCATAATTGATATGACTTTTTTTGGAGTAGTATCGAGCACCGAATTGGATAAAAGTCTATTTTTAACTCGAAATCCCATAAAACTACATAGCTAGCGCAGGATAGGATCGCACTGACTTTTTGAGTGACTCCTCACTTTCTCAAGAAGTATTATTGGATGGATCCATAGTTATAGTCATCATCCTATACCCCGATAAAGTATAAGATGGCCCTCGCAATGTGGGTAAAACGTTGTATCATCTCTAGACTCATAGTCGTGGTTGTCGGTTAGAGAAACTCCCCACAGAGTAAAGTTTTCTACTTTAATATTGCTTATATTGCATACCTTATTGTAAAGTACAAATAGTTTTCACTACTTGATTTTACATTGTTTTGTTTGTATGTATGTAGTCATTAGTTCGGTTATTGTATTACTCAACCATATTACATACTTGTACATTCAATGTACTTATGTCATTCGACTTGCATCTTTTTATGATGCAGATACAGGTGTTCAAGATCATCAACAAGCACCCCATTGAGATCATTCCACACTTCTTGTCAGCTATCGGGGAGGCCTATTTGCTTCCAGAGGACCCCAATTCTATATTCTGTTTTAGTGATATTTGATGTGTCATGGGTATTGTCCTGACACCTATCTTAAACAATAGAGGCTTCATGGATAGAGAGAGTTAGACAATTTCCAGTATTTTTCTCAGATGTTTTATTGAAACTTATCATTTATGTCAAGTACTTTTAGACATTATTTTAGAGTTTTATTTAAATGTTCATGTATTAAAGCTTTTATGTATCCCATAGAGTCATGCGAGTCATAGTTAGCCAGACCAAGGGTTCGCTTGGGGCCAACAATGGTCTCCAAGTGCCGGCCACGTCCTAGGTGTAGTTCGGGGGCGTGACAAGTAATTTTATTTCCTCTATATTAGCATAAAGGTTTCAAGCTACTATTTTGTATAGGTGCGTTTTACCTTCCCTACCCTACCCTAATATATTGAAATTTTTCAAAAATAATATTTCCCCCCTATGTTTCTCCATTTAAATCTTCCTCTACCCTCCCTTGCCCTGCTCTACCCTGTCGTTATAAATGAATTAGTGAGGTGGAGTCCAACATGGCTGAGACAATTTGGCCAGCTAGGCATAGCACACGAGTGACGAGAAGACCAAAATAATTAGCTTAAATCAAATGAAAGGTTGGGTAGAACGTGTGAAGGAATCTGAGAGCATGTGGGTAGTTTGAGTTAGTTATAAAAGAAGTGATAGCATTAGAAAAAATAGGGTTTTGTGTTATGGAAATTCTCTGAGTCTCTCATCCCCAATTCTGAGAAATCTAAGCTTCTCATCCCCCTTCTTCGGTATCTTATATTTCAGTCTTTTATCCTAACTTTTAATTGTTGCATTCTCTAATACAGGGTCAGTTGCAATTCAATCCTATTTTTAAGTAATATAAAAAATATTTGGATCTTAACTGTTACATTGGCGCTTTGATCCTAGCGTGTTCAATGGCGGACCAATACTTGAAGGGTACCGACGACATATCAGTTGCCCAGGGAAATATTACAGATTTGCGCTCCTCTATACAAAAATTGGTAGCTTCCATGGCTACCTTTGTTCCACCTACTCGTGTCCCTGCAGTTGATTAAGATCGTTATCGTGAGCCAACGTCGTGGGTAAACCACCCATAACCACTGCTAGTCCCTCCAACGTTTTGGCAGAAGCCAACCCCGGTGGACTTGGGGCGTTTCTATGGAATTAATCCTGAGGCTTGAATATTCCGGACAGAACGGTATTTTTATTTTTATCATATTGCTAATGATCAGAAATTGTCCCTAGGTTCATTCTATCTCGATGGTGATGCTCTCGAATGGTACTGTTGGTTGTATTTCAATAAGCAACTGATTGATTTGGACCACTTTGCTGAGAAATTGGTTCATCAATTTTGAAAACGGGAGTTAGAAGCACCAGAGGGTCGTTTGGACAAGATACAACATAATAAGATGGTGGCCGAATATCGTAGCATATTTGAAGCTCTCACCAATGAGACTACTCCCATCGGTGAGCAATGGTTGGTACAATTTTGGATTTCTAGGCTCCGACCCAAATTTAATTCAGCAGTGGTGGCTCATGAGCCTACTAAATTAGATCAGGCTATGTCTCTGCCCTTGTGCATGAATAACAGTTGATATCTGAGAAAGGGTCAACCCAACCCGCCTTTTCCAAAACAAACACTATTCTAGCTGGCCATAATCTGATGCACCACTCCTTCAAACCTTCCTCATCAACATTAGTCCCTGCTGCACCGCCACATGCACCACCGAACTGCATACCCTTCAAACGTCTATCCCGTGTTGAATTACAGAGTCATCGTGAGAGAGTCTTATGCTACAACTGTGATGAAAAATTCTATCCTTCTCACAAATGTAAGGCGCCACCCCAATTATTATTGCTTACTGAAGATTCAGAGTTGTCGCTGGAGTGGCTAGATTCTTTCGAATTTGATGGAGTTTTGGCTGAAGACTTGCAACTTTTGGAGATACACGATCATTCTTCTATTTCTTATCAAGATTTTTCTGGTGGATATTTACCGACTACTTTGCATTTTACTGGCATTGTTAATGGTTCTCCAATTCAAATCTTTGTGGATGGGGGTAGTTCACATAATTTTATATAAGCAAGGGCAGCCAAATACTTGCATATGGTGGTTGAATCCCATTCCTAATTTTTCTGTGGTAGTTGGCGGTGGCCAACGTCTCCGTTGTGATGGGGTTGTGCGAGGAGTTTATTTGCACATTCAGGGGTATGATTTGCCTATGGATCTGTATCTTTAATCTCTTCATGGAGGAAACGTGGTTTTGGGTATCTCGTGGTTAGCAACATTGGGACCAGTAGTCAGTGACTATGCAACCTGTATCTTTGAATTCTCCTTGAATGGTTCTCCTATTCGTTGAGTGGGGGACTCTCCAACTGAGCTGCAACCAGTACAACTCCATAGTTTGCAATGTTTGGCCAACACATATGCCATTGCTTCTTTTTATTTCTTGACAATAACTAATACTGGGAACACAACCCTTATTGATGAGCCTCCTCTATTAACGCCTCTACTTGAATCCTTTGTTGATGTTTTCCAAAAGCCCTATATACCACCTATGAGATTCTAGGATCATGCTATACATCTAACTCTTGGGGCCGAGCCTATAAATGTCAAGTCGTATTGCTACCCCTATTTTCAGAAGCAAATTATGGATCAACTCATGACAGATATGCTCAATGACAGAGTTATTCGACCAAGTACAAGCTCTTTCTCATCACATGTTCTTCTTGTATGAAAGAAGGATGGTATATTGCATTTTTGTGTGGATTACCGAGCTTTGAATGCCATTACTATACGTGATTGTTTTCCTATTCCCACCACTGAATAATTATTTAATGAGCTTCATGATTACTAAAACAACTTTTCGAATTCATGAGGGGCACTATGAGTTCTTGGTAATACCCTTTGGATTATCCCATGCACCCTCTACTTTCCAGGCTACTATGAATGAGGTATTTCGGCCTTGTGTTCGGCGTTTTGTGTTGGTCTTTTTCGACGACATCCTTGTATATAGTACAAACTGGAAGTCCCATTTGGAGCATCTAACCACTATCTTAGAGCTTCTTCACTCTCACCAATTGGTGGATAAGAGGAGTAAATGTTTATTTGGCCAGACGACCATTGATTATTTGGGGCATGTGATTTCTAACAAAGATCTTGCTGTCGATACTGGTAAAATCATAACTATCCAACAATGGCCAGTACCTAAGTCGGTGAAGGACATTCGGGTTTTTTGGGCTAACTGGTTATTATCGGCCTTTGACTGATTTGCTACGAAAGGAGTTGTTTCACTGGGAAAAGTTAACTCAGGAAGCTTTGGATATACTTAAGAAAAAATTGAGCAATACACCGGTCTTAATTCTTCCGGATTTTACTCAAGAGTTTCAAGTGAAACTCATGCTTCAGGGAAAGGCATATGGGATGTTTTGTCCCAACAGGTTCATCCCATTGCGTACTTTAATCAAAAGTTGAGCTTTAGAATGTAGAGAGCGTCAACCTATCATCGTGAAATGTTTGATATTACTCAGGCAGTGAGAAAAAGGAGGCAGTACCTTTTGGGGTGACGATTTACCATTCTTATTGATCAGCAGTCACTCAAGAATTTGACCACCCAAACCATACAATCACCGGAGCAGGAAAAGTGGCTTACCAAGCTGGTAGGGTATGATTTTCACATATTGTATAAACCGGGAAAGCAAAATCAGGCTGTCAATGCTTTATTTCGCTAACCAAATGCCACTCTTTTGGCTCTTTCTGTCCAAAAATTTGCCTTGGAACATGAGCTAAAAGCTTTGAATCAATCTCATCCAAATCACGACCCAGGGGTACACCCTAGAAGTAACATGACGTATAGGACCCCGAGAGACCCCATACAAGCCTCTTAACATTCATAACATAAGAAATAGAACAAAAGAAGTAAAGACAACATTTCAAGTATAATTTTTTATAAAAGAAAAGTGGAAGTCTAAAACACTTGTCTCATTAGCCATCTAGAACAATAGAATGAAATTGGGCCTACCCCATAAATCATGTCCAAAACTGAAAGTAAGAAAGAAATTGAAAACAATGAGAATCCTTCCTCGAAGTATGAGGACTCACCAAAGCTCGAAAATCTCACAATCAACCACTAGCCACAAAACTGAGGACCCTGACTATCGGACCCTACATTTGGGGAAATATAGGCAAGAGTATGCGTTTGTACAAAAAAATATACCAAGTATGATAGCCATGCATAAAACATTTAAATCATGCTAAAAGGGGACATTTCATGACATGCTATTGACCAAGCTAAAACATGATATAAGAAGCGTTTGAAAACATAAGTCATAAAACATGGTCAATGCAAGCTAACAACTTTAAAGCCTTTGATCACATATGAGATATTTCTTGAAGTAACCTTAGTTCATTATTCTTGTGGGAAATAGCCTAAACCGACATAGAGACCATGTGAGCTATAACATGATCCCCCGGTGTCTCCCACACCAAAAAGGGTTGTCCTACTTGCCAAGGTAAGGACCATGAACTTCTAACTTAAGTGGATCCACTAGCTAATGTCTATCTAGACAATCATCCTATGGGGGCACATAGGTAAGGGATAAGAAGATTGCTTCTAGAAACCTGACATCTACTAAAGGGAGAGCCTCCATCTCAATATCCTCTTGGTGCTAAGTATAAATCCCATGGAATAGTCATTTCTTACTTGTTCTTATTATCCATGGAAGGGCACGTCATCTTGCCAATCCAAGCTAAGTCATAAGTCATCCATGGAAATGTATCATACAATAACCAATCCAAGCTAGATTTCATTAGGATATCTCTTAATCTTTGATTCAATTAGGTGAGAAGACCTTTCAACCTTAGAACCCTTTATTTTGTGAGAAAATACTTTCAACAACACAACAACAACATCATCATTGATACTTTACTCTCAAAGCATCCTTAAAACATTTGCATAGATTTCATAAGAATATGCATAATTCCATAATTCACCCTTTCAAGGTTCAAAAATCACTTTCAATCATCAACATTTAGAATATATGGGTTAGATATGGATTTCATCATAAATTCATGTAATTCTATCAATACATGTCTGATTTCATAAAACTCTTCCTTCATAATCAAAATCCCACATCATATGACCATAACTTGGAAAGCATGGGGTTTTCATGGGTTCATAGGGGAATCATCATAAAATCATAGTATTTCATCAATTCATGCATAAGAGAACATAATTCAATCATTTAAATCAATAATCAAGAGAACCCATGACAATTGAAGAAAACCCTAACTCAATTGGAGATTTCTAACTTTGGAAATAGGAGAAATTGGGAACTCCATGAATGGAAGGAATCCATGGATGAAAACTATCATACCTTGGAGCCAATTTCTTATCTTCAATGGAGGAATGGAGACTTGACTTGAAATCCTAGGTTGAATCCTTCTTCTTGAAGCTTTCTAGAGAGAGAAATATTTTGGAGAGGAGACTTGTTCTTCTTTTTGGTGAATTTGAAGAGAATGAATTCACTAATTTGGTGGTTGAAATCACTTATATAGGTCTATAGATGAAGGGTAAAATGACGTAGAATAGGGATAAAATAATTAGTAAAAGACCCAACTATCCTCAAAATAACTACCGACATACCGACCTACGGACCCCTACCGATGGACTGTGGACTGACCAACCGTTCGTCATGCACAACCGTCAATGACTTCAGAAGCATTGGGTTTTTGGGGCCTGACCTACGGATCCTCAACCACGGACCGTGAACCCAATGACGGTCCGTTGGTCAAGGCCGTGGGTCTGGACCTCTGAACATAAATAGGGTGACCAACCACGGACCACACCTACGGTCCCTGGTCTCTTCCACGGGCTGTGGTTGGCCTCCGTCGGATGGCACCTGCAACTTCTGAAAACTGTTGTCTTGCCCTTCTCGGATCAGGGTGTTACAATATCTCCTCCTTGGGATCATTCGTCCTCGAATGAGATTCAAGCTAATACGAAAAGAGTAGGAGAGACACTAACAACCCAATCATCAGTGCAAATTCATCTAAATGCATATAACCAAGGAGGAAATATCGACTCCAAGCTAGGACGTAATTAAAACATCATAAGGAAGATAGGAACTAAACCTAGCAGCCCATCATGCATGCAATCATATAAATACACATATCTAAGGAGGAAACATCAACTCCAAGATAAAACATACTCATATCATCATATCATGAAATTCATATGCAACTCATACTCAAATGCATATATCCGAGGAGGAAACATCAACTCCAAGCTAAGGCATGTTCAAAACATCATGTCATGTAGTCTATATGCAATTCATACTCAAATGCACATAAACATGTAGAAATCAATCAAGTTAACTCATTTTCTCAAAACTTAAGCTTTTCATGAACATGCATAATATGAGGAATCATGGGAATATCTAAGACACATGACACCAAAACAAAGAGTAAACCCAGAGGAACTCAATACATCAAGCTAGAATAGGAGTAGAAGGAAAAAGATGAGGATATCGGGACATCATATCGGCCTCGGCCTCCCAAGTAGCACCCTCAACTAACTAATTCCCCTACAACACTTTCACGGAAGCAAATTCTTGGTTTCTCAACTTCTTGACTTGTCGATCTAAAATCTCAATCGGAACTTCTTCATAAGAAAGATTCTCCTTAACTCCTAAACCTTCTAAGGGAACTATGGATGTCGGATCACTAACACATTTCTTCAACATAGAGACATGGAAAATCGGATGCACCAATGCCAACTCATTAGGCAAATCTAGTTCATAAGCAACCTTACCAACATGTCTCAAAATCTGATATGTGCCTACATAACAGGGACTAAGCTTCCCTTTCTTCCCAAACCTCATTACACCCTTCATGGGTGAAATTTTCAAGTAAACCCAATCCTGAACATCAAACTCAAGATCTCTTCTTCTTACATCAACATATGACTTTTGCTGACTTTGAGTCATTTTCAACCTTTCTATAATAAGTCAAATCTTCTCTATGGCCTCATGTACCAACTCAGGACCTCACCCACCTCAAACCAACCTATAGGAGATCTACACCTCCTACCATACAACGCCTCAAATGGAGCCATACCAATACTCAAGTGATAGCTATTGTTATAAGCGAACTCAATCAATGACAAATGGTCATCCCAATTACCCTTAAAATCAATCACAAAACTCTCAAAATTTCTTCCAGAGTTTGGATAGTACGCTCTGCTTGCCCATCGGTTTGTGGATGAAAGACCGTACTAAGCTTAACACGAGTATCAAGACCCTTTTGGAAGGCCTTCCAAAACAGAGCAGCGAATTGGGTACCACGATCGAAAATAATGGACAAAGGCACTCCATGAAACTTTACCATTTCTCTTAAGTACAACTTAACATAATCCTCCATCGAGTAGAAAACCTTGACGAGAATAAAATGAGCCGATTTCATCATCCGATCTACAATAACCCAAATTGAGTCATGTTGTTGCCGGGTGCGAGGCAAACCAACAATGAAATCCATATTCAAATCTTCCAACTTCCTAGTAGGAATGCTAATGTCTTGGGATAAATGTAACGACCTGATTCCATCATTAGGGATAAGCCAATGGGAAAAGAATTGGGGCCAGAAGACTTTTAAATAGTGACTTAGAAATTCCTAGCCTAGTCCAGATTTGGACAAAATCTGAGTCATGTGAGGTCTAGGGAAATCTGGTAATGAATTAAAGATATGATAATGAATTTGGTTACATGAGTGGATAGCCAAGACATTAAGGAGCCTGTACGGCTTTACGGAATCGAATTCGGGTGAGTAGAACTCCCGAAACTTAGCTTAGCGTGAACGGGTAGTTTTTGAATGTCATGGGTTGAAGGTGTGTTGTGAAATGGGGGTTTAAAACTCTAATTCCGACGTTCTGTCTCTGTGCAAGCCAACAAGGTGGGGCCGCTGTAGCAGAACGGGGTCCGCTGTAGCGGGCCAGTCGTGACTTAAGTCGGGATTAAACCCCCAAAAATATTATTTTTCTGCAAGTTTCATTCTTGAGAGCTAAGAGACGACCCAGGGCTATTTCTTGAAGGTTTTCCACCTCTTCTAGCACTAAAGGTAAGGAGTTTACTCCCCTAATCCATTTTTTGATCTGTAGAACATAGATTCTTGGGTAATTATTGTTGGGGGAGGTTTTTGATCTGAAGTTAATGGTGGAAAAAGCCCTAAATTGGGTATTGGGATCTTGGGTTTGGTCTAGAGTTGATAATGTTGATTGTAATCCAGGTAATTAGGCCTCGTTTATTGATTCTTGTATTTTATTGTTGTTTTTAGACCACGAACAAGCGGGAAGAATCTGAAAAGGGAAGAATCAAGTGTATTAGGAGGATTCAAGCTTGGTTTCGAGGTAGGTGATGGTTTGATTTCATGTTTGTGTGATGTATGTTAGTAATTGCTTCATTGTATTACATGTATGTATGTGAAGGAAGCACTATTGATCAAACCTAATGCAAATGAGTATGAATGAACAATTGTTTGCCATGAATCAACACTTGATTGTATGATTATGAGAATGTACAGTATGAGTGTGATTGTGATTGTGGTTATGTTGATTGGATTGGGTGTCACGTTCCAACATATATATTGGATCGGGTGTCACGTTGCGACACATATATTGGATCGGGTGTCACGTTCCGACACATACATTGGATCAGATGTCACGTTCCGACACATACATTGGATTGGGTGTTACGTTCCGACACTCTAATTGGGATCGAGTGTCACGTTTCGGCACACTAACAGTTTGGGTGTGGGTCCCATGAGAGGACCATTGTGTTGACATATCTAATTGCTATTGAGAATGTGGAATTTTACATTGCTCCTGAAATGATAACTGTATATATATGTTCTGTACATGTCATGCTTGCTATGTTGTGACTGCTTATATGTTGTGCTTACTGGAATAGCAGCGTGATCCTACTAGTACACTGTGGTTGTGTACTGATACTGCACTTGCTCGTTCTTTGTTGAGTACAGGGCATCTTCAGGAGACTATTGATAGACCTCAGCTAGGAGATCAGTGATGGAGACCGGATTTCAAGGGTGAGCCAGTTCTTTCAGGCTGCCATGGAGTCCTTCCTATTGTTTAGTCCATTTCCTTCGGACTTAGACTTTTAGATAGTTCTTATGTTAGTTGGGGTTGTACCTCTTTTTCTTAGACTTGCTGCACTTTAGATGTTTTGGTACAATGACTTTCGGTTCTAGGGGTTAACTTCTGCAATAGATTAATAGTTGTTTGGTTAAACGTTCGGAGTTTATGAGAACTTCATATTTCTTTAGTTATTTAAACATGCTTCCGTATCTTTAAATGTTAGATTTTGGGTTAGTTTGCTTAGTTGGGTTGTATAATGGTTCTCCCACCAGAGGGTTAGTATGGGTGCCAATCACGGCGGTCTAGGACGTGACAAAGTTGGTATCAGAGCCCTAGGTTTGTTCATCTCATTGTACCAAAACAAGTCTAGTAGAGTCTTGCAGAACGGTACAGAGATGTCTGTACTTTTCTTCGAGAGGCTATAAGACTTTAGGAAATCTCTTTGTTTCTACTCCTTTCGTGCTATGACTTGATTCCAATTGGTATCTGGTGATCCAAATTGGTATCTAATCTCTTTCACTCTTCTGTCCGAGGAAGGGTAGCACCCGCCAGGGGTGAAGCCCCAGTTGAGTATGTGCATAGACTATCGACAGTTAAATAGGGTCACCATTCAAAATAAGTATCCGTTACCTCGGATTGATGATCTCTTTGACCAGTTGCAAGGTGCGTCAGTTTTCTCTAAAATTGATCTATGGTCTGGGTACCATCCGTTAGAGATTAGGCCTGAGGATGTACCAAAAACGACATTCAGGACCTGCTATGGGCACTATAAATTTCTAGTAATGTCGTTTGGGTTGACAATTGCGCCTGCATCTTTCATGAGTTTGATGAATGGTGTGATCAAACCATTTCTAGATTCGTTTGTTATTGTCTTTATTGATGATATTTTTGTTTATTCAAAAAGTAAGGAAGAGCATGCCGACCATCTTTGATTGTTCTGGGTGTTCTTGAGAGACAAAAATTGTGTGCTAAATTTTCCAAGTGTAAGTTCTGGTTGGATTCAGTTGCCTTTTTGGGGCATGTGGTTTCAAGGGGAGGGGTAATGGTAGATCCCCAAAAGATCAAAGCAGTCAAGAATTGGGTTTGGCCTAGTTCTGTTACTGAAATTAGATGTTTTGTAAGGGACGGCTAGATAATGAACACCATTATTTTGGAAAATGCATTTAGTATTGTTGACATAACATGTATAGGTTGCTTAGTAAATGATGAAACTATGTTGTGACAATTGAGGTTAGAATCTCTACTACGATTTCCTAGATTGAGTGTATATCAAAGAGGGTCATGATACGACTCCTCTAATAGCAACGATGATTACTTGGTTAAGTCATTAAGTGTGTTACAATTATGGAGAACCTGGACATATGAGGAGAGATTGTCCCCATCCGCGCATGTCTGACCCTGTGCCGGAGCAGACCAGAGCAGTGGTACCAGCGGGCAGCGGTAGTAATGGCAGAGGATGTCCACAAGGTGGGTGAGGAGGAAATCAGCGAGGCCGTGGAGGCCGGGGAAATGGTAATGTAGGTAGGAGAGCAGTGTAGCCAGGCAAGGAAGTTGCCCGTCAAGATGACAGGGCTCAGTTTTATGCCTTTCTGGGAAAGACCGAGGCTGAGGCGTCAGATGCAGTGATCACATGTACTATTATTGTTTGTGATCGGATTGTTGTTGTTTTGTTTGATTCGGGTTCTACTGATTCATATGTGTCAGTTCAGTTTGCCTTGGGATTTGATGCGTTTGTGATGTGCTTGATGCCCCATCCATGTTTCTACCCCAGTTGGAGAGTTGGTCATAGTCGTCCATGTCTATCATGCTTGTGCTGTCTTGTTTATGGATTTTCAGACTTGGGCTGATTTGTTATTCTGTACATGACTGACTTGATATAATCTTAGGCATGACTTGGTTGTCCCCCTATTATATTGTGCTTAATTGTAATGCTAAGACGGTAACTCTAGAGATCACGGGTAGGGAAAGGTTAGAGTGGGAAGGGGTGTACAAGCCTAAGCCAACTAAGGTCATATCTTCCATTTGGGCTAGGAAACTGGTGGGGTAGGGGTGTTTGGCGTTTTTGGCTCATGTTCGGGATGTTGATGTTGAGTCTCCCTCTATTGAGTCTATTCCTATAGTGTCTGAATTCAAGGAAGTATTTCCTACCAATTTGCCTGGTATGCCTCCGGATAGAGATATAGATATATGCATTGACTTGGAACCTGGTACTCGCCCCATCTCCATTCCTCCTTCTGGTATGGCTCCGACAGAATTAAGAGAGCTTAAAGCTCAAATCTAGGAGCTTCTTGATAAAGGTTTCATCCATCCTAGTGCTTCCCCGTGGGTTGTTCCTGTCTTTTTTGTTAAGAAGAAAAATGGTAGTATGAGGATCGGTGATGTTATCTTAAGCCATAAAGGAGTGGATTGATACCGGGATGACAAGCTTATGGATAAAGAAAGTCCCATTGATTATACTTGAGTGAAGGCAATTGAAGATTTTAGTAAGAAAGTGCGTATGAGTCCTTTGAATTTATGAGTATACCTGAGTTTGAGGTGTCATGTCAATGAAAATGTTGACTTCGTAGTGATAGCCAGGGCTAACTGAGCAAAATGGTAATAAGAGTTCATGATGGATTGTGATGGGATGCAACTATATAATAAGATTGTTGGTTAAGCGAATTTTGTATAGTAATTACGACTTGTGAGTATCTAAGGTTGTGGTTTTCCAATATTTAGTGAGTAACGTGGTTGTATGGAAAGTTTTAAGAGATGGTGGGACACCACTCGAATAGAATTTAAAAGAGCTAGATTCATAATGACAAAAAAATAGTGGGATGTAGTACAGCCTTTAGAGAGAGGCGAGAGCAAGAATATTTTATTTGATTGCAAAGACTAAAGAGATATCTTTAGATGGGTAAATAATTAGGTTCAGAGACGCGTGATTTCATTTGTTTTGTTGTGGCTATGGTAATAGTGTCACAAGTCCATCAGATTGGTTAAAAACTATTGAAAAAGACTTGAGAAAGGAATGTACAGACATTAGCTCAAGTGCGATGATAAGTGCTTTATTTTTGTTTTTGAGTTTAGTAATGAGTACGATTGAATTTTTAGCGAAAGATATTGTAAGATCGATGAAGAGGCGATCAATGATAAGCGAAGATCCATGAATTCATAAAAATCTTCAAGGTATAAGCTAATATTGATAGATAAGGGGATTGTGTTATACGGTTGAATTTACAATTCAGATTTTTCATTGTAAGTCTACATTCGTGGTGATATATTTTGTTAAGGTATGAATTTTCAAGGTGAGAAATGATCATTTGTATTAGGTATTAAGCATCTGAAAGGACTTACACCTGGGTTGAGTCGTAAGTTGATTACTGTTGATTCTTTAAGTACCTAAGAAAGGTTTTCATTTAAAAGTGTTGGTTTAGAGTAAGGTAAATGGTTGGAGTGTTTATGATGGTTGTGAGTATGATTCACTAGCTATGCTCACGTGTGTTTTCACTTTTGTGGGTGGATCCCTAGTGGTGGATCAGGTGTATCGATCCTGCAATGTTCTCTAGGTTGAGTGGGAAGATTGGGAAGACTTGGTTAATTCAGATGACATAATTGGTGTTGTCTTAGAGTTGTTAAAGTATTCTAGTGGTTCTACATGTACCACCCTGCTTATGAGAATTTATATAAGAGCTACCATGCATATTTATGGTTGTCCAACAATCTTAATATTCATCTAGTTGTCACAGTCATGTATCGATTATGTGGTTGAGTGTGGGGATCATTGGGTCCAATTCTAATGTTCTTAAGGGTAATCTACTATCACAATTACTAGTCTAGCATTTCGATAGTGTTGTTAGAGGGTTTGTATGCTTGGACATATTCCTCGATGAGTAGTTGATGTCTAAAGATCAATTTTTTATAACTTAAGCTTGTGGGAATTTATGTTGTGAGATGGAGATGTTGATAAGAACTATGATTGTTTGGGTATTATGAGTGTGTGTTGGTTGGTTCAGGTCCACCTCTAATTGTAGCGAACATTGATTTAGGATTTTATCATGGTTATGTGAGAAAGGAATCGTCCTGATGATTGTGTCAAGGTCCTTGATAACATGTAACAGACATGTGTACGATCAACTTTGATGGTTATTGGGAATAGCTTTGTTTTTAGTTAAGTTTACATACAAAAATATTTATCACTCGATTATTGTGAGACTTCATTGAGGCATTGTATGGGAGGATGTGTAGGTATTCAATTGGTTGGTTTGAGGATGAAAATGTGAAACCTTTGTTGGTTGATTTGGTGATGAGATTCGGCAAGAAGGGCAAGCTTAGTCCTCGATACATCAGGCCATTTGAGATTTTGGACTGTGTAGGGCTAGTGGCTTCTAGGTTGGCTTTACCGCCTAGCCTATCTGGAGTCCATCCAGTGTTCCATGTGTACATGTTGAAGAAGTATCATGGGGATGGGAATTACATCATAAAGTGGGACTCAGTTTTGTTAAATAAAGACCTTCAGTATGAGGAAGAACCGATGGCATTTCTTGATTGCGACATCCGAAAGCTGAGGACCAAGGAGATAAAGTCTGTGAAAGTTCAATGGAAGCATCGTCTGGTTGAGGAAGCTACTTGGGAAACCGAGAAGGACATGCGAAAAAAGTATCCCCAGTTATTCAACGATTCAGGTACTACTCTACCCTTACTTTAGCCAAGTCTTTCCTAGTTGATCACTCGGGGACGAGTAATGGGTAAATTGGTATCTATTGTAACGACCTGTTCTGTCGTTAGAGAAAAGCCAATGGGGAAAGAATTGGGGCCAGATGTAACACCCCGTATGCTAGAACTACCAAAATGTAGATTTTAAGTAGTTGCAGTTGCAGGTGCAACCCACGGTTGCCACCTACGGACCGTAGGGTGACCACGGTCCGTGCTGGTGGTCCGTGGGAGGCCACCTGCAACCCTCCCCAGAAAGCTCTAAAAAATTCATCTAAGGCACGATCCACGTCCGAACCCACGCACCGTGGTCCAGGTCCGTGGATCGATGCCCCAGTTTCCATTCCGAATCGTGAACGACGGCCGACCAGCACGGACCATCGGTCAATCCACGGTCCGTGGGTCTGGTCCGACAACAGTTAAGTTAGGGGTCTTTTGGTCTTTTTCTTATGCGTTGGACCCCTAAACTACGTCGTTTAAACCCTAAACTACGTTGTTTTTGTCAGTTTAAGCCTAGTAACTTAATTAGAACTTACCCTAGTCAATTCATTCTCCAAAATATAGCAAACTCAGAGCAAATGAGGAGAAAGAGTCGACCATCCCTAGTCCAAGAACGCAGCGAGGTTTCTTCAGTTCCAGCCCTGAAATCGAAAGATTTCTCTGTGGAATTCATCACCAGGTATGTGGAATTTCACTAGTGTATTTCTTTCGCCAATTAAGTCCCTAGAATTCAGTCAGAATCTTGATTCCCTTGATATTATCTAGACCTAGGGTTTCTTGAATGTTAGAAATTATTGGGTTTTAGCTGTTAGATTGATCCAAATCAGATTATCATGTTGTTGCTCAGTTTCTTGCATGAAATTCAGAACCCTAGCTATGTAGTTCCTTTAGTTCATGAAT
>JAJONR010005269.1:0-46480 GCA_029582245.1 Solanum etuberosum | reverse complement strand
ATCCCATAACTATGTGCCCACATAGGTCTTTAGCTAGTGGATCCACCTAAAAGCTAATACATTTTAGTCCTACCTTAGGCAAGTAGGATACCTCTTTTTAGTGTGGGGCATGACACCGGATTCCATGCTAAGCTCACATGGTCTATGTCAGTTAAGGCTTATTCCCACCATGAAAAGAACATGATTTTGTGCTATGGTTCCTCAAGAGGTTCTACTTAGTGTGAGTGGGGGTATGGGATTTCATTCATGCATCTCACAAGTAGGCTTTGAGAGTGGTCATGGTGTATTTCTCTTATGCTATGATGATTTATGAATTAATGCATGCTTTATATGGATTGTGCTATGAGTGGCTTTCCTTGATATGAGTTATTGAACATGAATGTTTCCTTGTATATGAGTATTAACTATGGATGAGATCAAAGCATGATAAGCATGAGCATGGTAGCCTAAAAGTGATACTTAGTGTAGATGAGATTATGGGATCTTATCTATGCATTGCACAAGTATAACTTAGTGTTACTTATGAGATGGTTCTATTATGATGAGATGATCTTGGTATTTAACTATGTATGTGAACTATGTCTTATGATAAGTGATGTTTGCATTATGTCTATGATTGGAGTCTATGCTTATGATTATGTTGTTATCCTTTATGCTATGATGAACTATACATGAGTTGTTTTATGAGTTACGTTTTCCAACTATTTCAAAGATGATGTTCAAAATTGGCATGTAGCATGATTTCAACTAAGATGTCCTTTTTAGCATGTTTTCTATGATTTTATACATGGCTATTATACTTAGTACATTTTTGTACTAACCAATATTTTCTACATTTTTCTATAAGTGTAGGCTCCGATTCTTAAGGTGATTTTCTCTGGGTTCAAGCTTGGATCGACTAACCTCCTAGCTTATGGTGAGTCCTCAAGATTCGAGGATGTATGAGTCATTTGTAGTTCCTTTCTAGTTATTTCATTTTCGAACTATGTTGTAAGGGTTGTGTCCCTACTTTGATTCAAAGATTGTATTAGATGGCTATAATTAGACAAGTGTAGACTTCCGCTTGCTTTTATAAAAGACTTCGATTGTATGAATAAATTTTTAAATTCCGCATCATTTCTTTAATCTTATGTTATGATATGCTAAGGGCTTGTATGAAACCCCTTCAGGGTTAAGTACTCCGTGTTACATCTAGGGGGTACCCCTGGGTCGTGACAGGGATACGGATTATGAAACCCTATTCTTGAGTTGCTCCCCGTTAAATTAAGTTTCGAAAGTGTTTCCCGGTGATTTACCATGTGTTCCTCTCAAAAGGGAAATTGACTTCGGTATTGACATTTTCCCAAATACACAACCTATCTCTATTTGTCTTTACCGTATGGCTCCGGCAGAACTTAAGAAATTGAAAGAGCAATTGAAGGACTTGTTGGATAAGAGCTTCATCCGATCAAGTATCTCTTCATGGGGTGCTCCAGTTTTGTTTGTTCGTAAGAAGGATAGTTCACTTTGAATGTGTATTGACTATCGATAATTGAACAAGATTACCATTAAGAATCAATATCCTCTTCCAAGGATAGATAATTTGTTTGATCAACTACAAGGAGCAAGTTACTTCTCTCAGATCGACCTCCAGTCGGGTTATCACCAATTGAGGGTGAAAGAGGATGACATTCTGAAGATGACTTTTTGGACTCGATATGGTCACTATGAGTTTTTGGTACTGTCATTTGGGTTTTCTAATGCTCCGGTCTCAATTATGGATTTGATGAATAAGGAGTTTAGACAATACCTTAATATGTTTGTGATTGTCTTTATCAATGACATCTTGATTTACTCAAGGAATAAGGATGAGCATGTCGATCATTTGAGGATTGTGTTACAAGTCCTAAGGGACCAACAACTCTTTGCAAAGTTAAGTAAATGTGAGTTTTGGTTAGGATCTGAGGCTTTTCTTTATCACGTTGTTTCTGGTAAGGGTATTCAGGTAGATCCTAAGAAGATGGATGCATTTAAGAGTTGGCCTAGAACTCTATCCCCTTCGGATATTCGAAGTTATTTGGGTTAGGATGGTTATTATAGAAGGTTTGTGTAAGGATTTTCTTCGATTACCTCTCCATTGAAAGCATTGACCCAAAATAAAGTTAAATTCTTATGGTCGGATGCATGTGAGAAGAGTTTCCAAGAGTTGAAAGATAGACTTACCTCCGCTCCAGTGTTGAGTTTATTGGAAGGATCCGACGGGTTTGTTGTTCATTGTGATGTTTTAAGGATTGGACTAGGGTTTGTTCTTATGCAAAATGGGAAAGTTATTGCTTATGCTTCACAACAACTTAAAATTCGTGAAAGAAACTATCCTACCCATGATTTGGAACTAGCGGCGGTTGTAATTGCCTTAAAGATTTGGAGGCATTACCTATATAGTGTTCATGTTGATGCCTTTACCAACCACAAGAGTTTGCAATATGTGTTCAAGCAAAAGGATCTAAATCTTCGCCAAAGGAGGTGGCTGGAGTTACTAAAGGTTTATAACATGAGTGTTCTCTATCACCCCGGTAAGACGAATGTGGTGGCAGATGCTCTTACTAGACATGGGCAGTGTTGCTTATTTTGAGGGAGATAAAAAAGAATTGGTTTGTGATGTTCATAGATTGGCCCGTTGGGTGTTCGGTTGGTTGATTCTAATGAAGGTGGTATTATGGTTCATAATGGCTTGGAATCATCATTTGCGTCAGATGTTAAAGCCAAGCAAGGCCTTGACTCGATTTGTGTTGAGATGAAGGAAAGGTGCTTAAAAAGTCCGTTGAGGCTTTCTCCCAAAGGGGAGATGGTGTGCCTAGATATGACGGTCGTTTGAGTGTTCCCAATTTTCATAACTTGAGAGGACAAATCTTATTAGATACCCATAGTTCTTGATAATCCATTCACCAGGGAGCCACCAAGATGTACCATGACTTGCGGGAGGTCTATTAGTGTAATGGGATGAAGAAGGATATTGTGGAATTTGTGGCTAAGTGTCCTAATTATCAACAAGTGAAGCCTGAGCATAAAAAGCCGGTAGGTTTATCCCAAGATATTAGTATTCTTACTTGGAAGTGGGAAGATTTGAATATGGATTTTATTGTTGGTTTACCCCACACCCGGTGACAACATCACTCGATTTAGGTTATTGTGGATCGAATGATGAAGTCAGCTCATTTCATTCCCGTCAAGGTTTCTTATTCAGTGGAGGACTATGCTAAGTTGTATTTGAGGGAAATGGTGCCCCTATCCATTATCTCCGATCGTGGTACCCAATTTACTTCTCAGTTTTGGAAATCTTTCCAAAAGGGACTTTGTACTCGTGTTAAGATTAGTACAAATATTCATCCTCAACCCGATGGGCAAGTGGATCGTACTATCCAAACTTTAGAATATATATTGAAAGCTTGTGTGATTGACTTCAAGGGTAATAGGGATGATCATTTTCCTTTTATTGAGTTTGCGTACAATAATAGCTATCATTCAAGCATTGATATGGCTACATTTAAGGCTCTTTATGGTAGGAGGTGTAAATCTCCTATAGTTTGGTTTGAAGTTGGTGAGGTTGCTTGGATAGGTTCCGAATTAGTACATAGGATATGGAGAAAGTTTGGCTTATTAGAGAAAGGTTAAAAATGGCTCAAAGTAGACAAAAGTCTTATGCCGATCGATATTAGAAGGAGAGGCCTTGAGTTTGAGGTAGATGACTGGGTCTACTTGAAAATTTCACCCATGAAGGGTGTTATGAGGTTTGCAAGGAAAGGGAAGCTTATCCCCTGTTATGTGGGCCCATATCAGATTTTAAGGCGCATTGGTAAAGTTTCTTATGAACTTGATTTTCCTAATGATTTAGCATCGGTGCATTCGGTATTCCATGTCTCTTTTTTAAAGAAGTGTGTTAGAGATCCGACATTTATTGTTCCCTTGGATGGTTTGAGAGTTAAAGAGAATCTTTCTTACGAAGAGATCCCGGTTGAGATTTTAGACCTACAAGTTTGAAAGTTGAGAAATAAAGAATTTGATTCCATGAAGTTTCTTTGGAGGAATCAGTTAGTTGAGGATGCGACTTGGGAGGCCGAGGCCGATATGTTGTCCCAATACCCTCATCTCTTTCCCTCCATCCCTACTCTAGCTTGAGGTATTTAGTTCCTCATGGTTCACTCTTTTGGTTTCATGTGTCTTAGCCATTCTCATGTTTCCTCATGCATGCATAAACATGAAAATCTGATTTTTAATGTTATAATCTAGTTTAGAGTGATTCTCCATGTTTATGTGTATTTGAGTATGACTTACATGTATGCCTTATGAAATGATGTTTTGAATATGCTTTAGCTTGGCATGATTTTCCTCCTCGGATATATGTATTTATGTGATTGCATTCATGAGGGATCGCTAGTTTCTCTCCTACTCTATGTATACCAGCTTGATTTCCATTCGAGGATGAATATTCTCAAGGAGGAGATATTGTAACACCTCGGAAGTTAGAAAGTTGAAAAGAAAAGGGTAGTGCAGTAATCTGTCTGAGAACTAGTTTTACGATTCCATCCTAAAAACTGTAGAAGTCCTACGGGTCGTTAGAAGTGAACCGTAGAACCAGGGTAGAGTTTTTGTAAAATTAAGTCCTAGTACCTTTTCCACGATTAACAAGTATGGTATGTCATCCTATGTGGGAGTCGTAGATAGGTATCGTAAGAGAGTCCCAGACTTAATGAAAATTTAAGGCCAAAGGTTGGTGTCTACGGTCCGTAGATGGGTCTACAAGTCATAGACTGTGTCCGTCAAAATTTGTTCAAAATCTAGGGTCTCTGATCATTTCTACGATTGACCAAGATGGTCTAATCATTTCTACAGACCGTAGGTCCAAACCGTAGAAAGGGTTGGCAGTTATTTTAAGGGGATTTTAAGTATTTTCCTTATTGATTAATTCCTAAACTAGGTTAATTTGATTCTAATCCGAAGCCCTATATAAGTCCCTTAAGACTAAAAACTACCCATTCAAAACCTTTCTTGTAAATCCCTAAATTCTCTCCAAGATCACCCCCAAATTTCCCCTCAAGAACTAAGGAAGGAGAAAGTTAGGGTTTGGCTTGAAGAACTCCAATTCCCCATTGTTTGTGGGCAATGATTGCTAAGGTATGTTAGTATTCACCTATGGAGTCCTTTCCTCCATAGGGTTCCTAAAATCCCTAATTTTGTAAAGGTATATTTTCAATTCAAGTTAGGGTTTTATTCAATCTTGATGGGTTCTCTTCAATCTTGATCAAATTGATTGTTTTTAACTATTTATGCATGAATTGAAGTAATTCCATGAGTTTTGAGTTAAATTACATGAACACATGCATGATCCATGAATTTTATACTATGAATACATGATTAAGATTATGAACTAAGGATGATGAATTTATGAAGATATGCATGTTCTTTCTATGAAATTGATATAAATGATTTAAGGTTGCTTTGAGAGTAAAGCATCGATGTTGTTGTTTTTATTGTTGTGAAGGGGCATTCTCACATAAAGGATTCATAAGGTTGAAAAGATTTCTCACCTAAGTTGAATCAAGATTTAAGAGTTATTCTAACTGAACTCTAGCTTGGATTGGTGACTTAATTGTGCCTTTCCATGGATAATAAGATGAATATGGTTAATGACTATTCTGTGGGATTTATTCTTAGCCCCGAGAGAATATTGAGATGAAAGCTCTCCCGTTAGTAGAGGTCGATTTTCTGGTAGCAATCTCATATCCCATAACTATGTGCCACCATAGGTTTTTCTTAGATAGACATTAGCTAGTGGATCCACATTCGCTCAAGTTTATGGTCCTTACCTTGGCAAGTAAAGACATCTCTTTTCGGTGTGGGATGGACACCTAATTTCATGCTATAGCTCACATTGTCTATATCGGTTATATGGTACACTTCCCACAGTAATAAACAAAGGTTACTTTCTAAAGAATGTCACAAGTGTTTTAAAGACGTTTAGCTTGCATTGACCATGATTATGACTTATGTTTTCTAACATGTTATTTTATGATTTATCTTGGTCATTGCATGTCATGTAAAGTCCTTTTTAGCATGATTTCATAACTCTTGTGCATAGCTATTATGCTTAGTACATTCCATGTACTTATTCATATTTGTGCCTACATTGTTTCACTAATGTAGGGTCCGACGCTCCTAACCCCCATACTCATGGCTAGTTGATCCTTTTGGGCTTTTGAAGATTAGTGATTCCTCCTGATCCGAGGACCGAGACTCTTTTATTTCTTTTATGTCATTTTTTTTCCAGACTTTGTATGTGATGTATGGGTTACGTCCCAATCAATTTCCATATGATATACTAGATGACTTTGAGACTTATGTTATATTTTCGCTTGTCAAACTCTTTTGATATATAAAATGTTGTCTTTTAAAAGTATTTAATTATATTATCTTGTATGATGTATGCTAAGTGTCTTGTGTTGGGCCTCTTGGGGTTCTATACGCCATGTTTCGCTAGGGTCTACTTTGGGTCATGACACAGGTTGACCTTTTTCCTCTCACCTTCACCTGAAACACTAGTCAAAGATTAGCCTTAGGAACCCAGATTAGCTTAGAACTCTTTATATGAGTAAAATGATAAATAAGATCTCTTCTAGCCCAGAAAGGCAAATAAGAAGACCTTTTATCTGGAACATTTTTATTTGGAACCAAGTTCTTAATTGTTTCATATTTTTCCTTTTTAGTGAACTTAACATTTTTCTGAAATGCCTTAAATAAGCTTTACATTGATTCCTTAAATGACATGAGTTTCCGCAATTAGTGCATAAATTTTTAGGCATACGAATAGTGCGTGCTATAACATTTTTCTCTTTTCTAAAACCTATCCCACTTTGAGTAATGGTCTGCCTTTCTTGAATCTGAGTAAAAATTTCAGAGGACCTGATCCATCTAAGATTTCCTTCCAGATCAAGTTTAGTCTTAGCAAGATTTTCTTATAGCAGTCTATTTCTTTCTGTTAAGACCTGATAGTTTATGGTTAACTATTTTATGTCTTCTCCAAGAGCTAAGTGAAGTTCACTAGCAGGGTTTTTCCCTTGTGACTTAACTCTGGGTTCTTAACATGTTATTTTAGACCATTGATGGTGTAATCATGAGAAGTAATTTGATCTTCCAGTGTCATACAGTCAAGTCTTAGGGATGTATACTCATCGATTAATTATTTCTTTTTGGATTTCACTAGATAGTACGCATCAATAAGAACTAAAGACAAGGATTGCAATTGTTTCTTGGAATAAATATTTATTTTAGACTTAGTTTCAAGAAAACTTACATGTGGTATTTTTTCCTCATTTTCATCTTCATCGAAACTTGCCATGATTGCCAAAATATTCTTTCTGATTTCTTTCTCTCCTTCTTCATTATCAGAATCAATGATCACAACAAGTGCAAGAGTGTCTTCATCATCTGAACACTTCATTGCCAGTAGTGACTGCTTTAGGGATTCATTGTTGTTGGAGTCATCTCTTGATGTGTTTTCCATAGTTATTATTGCATTCTTCACTACCAGATCTTCTTCCCGAGTAGTCATTCCTCTGTTTGAAGGAATGTGTTGATTTCTTCTCGATTCTTTTCTCTTATATTGACTAGTACATTCATGGGATGTCCACGTAGTGACCCGAATAAGTTTAGCAGTGGAGCAAAATGAAATTATATTGTACTTATATGGACCAATTTCACACATTAGAATTTTCTTTGTGTAACGATCCGAACAATATTTCGTGAAACTAAGTTGTTCAGGCATGTACCATCCCGCCATAGCAGCTCCCATCCCGCCACAGCCGCCATGGCGGAATGAGAGCTGCCATGGCGGGATAGTCAGAAACAGAATTGAAAGATGTGAATTCTTATTTTTCCCTTCCTCCCTTAAGTTCTAAAATAGATGAGGGTCACCCTAAAAAACCCTCAAAAGGTTGTTCTAGGATTGGGGAGGAATCCTAACGCAAGAAAGGCTACAACCCACGGATTCCAGGCCTGCCTCCATTGTTGTGTTGTCCAGAAGTCAGGAATCATGTTATAATCCTCATACAGCCACTTGACCCCAAGTAGGCTAGGTTTTCTTCATTGAGTAGTTGATAACTCGTTTTCACCGCCTAATATATTGTAAGTCGACGGGAGATTTCATGTTTAGGCCTTTGGGCACGAAGTTGGGAGGCTAGTAAGTGTGGTCCCTATGGTTGAACTAGTGTGTACTGTGTGGGTGGACTTATCCTGTGAATTTAGGGGTAGGTGATGGTTTGATTTTTTGTCGGTGTTATATATACTTGTTAACTGCTTCGATGTATTCATGCATGTAAGTGAATAGGGAAAGATGAAATGAATATAATAAAATGACTATTTGTGATCCACTGCATGCAATGAACCTGTTACTTGTTTGTACGATACAAGTGTGTAAATCATTCATTGTTGTGCTGATTGTGTTTGTGATTATGGTTGATTGGATCAGGTGTCACGTTCCGACACATTCTGGATTGGGTGTCACGTTCCGACACTTTATTGAATCGGGTGTCACGTTCCAACACATTATTAGATCGGGTGTTATGTTCCGACACACTAACAGCTTGGCTGTGGGTTTCATGAGAGGACCATTGTTGACTGATTATCTGTGAATGAATATGATTTCTTGTGACATAACTGAGAAATTGATAAAACAGTGATTGATCATGCCCATCATGTGTAATAATGGATATGAGTGAACCAGAAGTCTGAATGTTACTAGTTTTCATATTGTGATGATGTTAATTTTGTTGCTATATTGTAAATATGTTCTATATCTCTGATATAAGGAGGTGTGAGAGTAAGAGGCAGAGTAGTGGGAATGGTGATGAATGACTAGGACATATCATGGGAAGGGGGTTCGTATCAGAGTAGTTAGTGAGCCTTGTTATGGTATACTATGTGGTCAAGAGTTGGATTGTCGTAGTGGAGAATCGTAGGCGTGTAGTGGAGAATCGTAGGCGTGTTTCGAAAACTCCTCTATGTGTGATAGAAAGGCCGGGCCTTAATCTAAATTAGAGTCGGTAGCGATGCAAATAGAAGGACAACATTGTGTTGTTCCCTAGTTGTGGTTAAGACAAAGAAGGTGTTCAGAGTGTGGGTGCAAAGGTTTGCTGGGGTATTTTTCCTTATAACATGTTTTATTCTGGTTTATTTCTTTATATTAGGTGGCGGGTATCGGGTTGACTGATGATGCCTACCACTACGTGTTGCTTGTACTGATACTACTCTTACTATGCCACTTGGCATAGTCTGGTTGCAGGGTCAGTGATGTTTCATAGGAGAAGACGAAGACGATCTCCAACAACTTCTACTTTCCTTCCCTATGGTGGGAGCTGTGTCATAATATTATTCTGTTTATATGACGTATCTTTAGTAGCTCTTGTACCTATTTAGGCTAGATCCCTGGGGGTGTTAATTATTCAAGAAATTCAGTCTTGGTTTTGTTTTAACTCAGTATCTTGTAAATTTCATGAACGTTACATTTTTATCTCTTATCTTCTTAATTTTTCCGCATAATGATGGTTTAGGGACTAAGGGTTCTCCTATCTAGGTGTTAGAGTAGGTGCCCGCACGGACCGGCGGATTGGGTCGTGACACTTTGCCTTACCATTATTTTCAACAACAATTTAATGGTAATGATTGGCCCATCAGAACTAATTTCCACAAATAATAATTTTCTCTGATAATATAATCCATGATCCTATTCTTCCACCATCCATAGTACTACTCGTTGAAGAGTGGTGGCTTTGTTAGAAAAGCACCTTCCTGAGATGTTGGTTGAGCAGTCATATGATCTTTTTCAAGGGATAAAATTTGATAAAAAGACTTTCTCTAATACCAATTGAAATAAAATACACACCTATAGTTATTTCTAGGAACCTGGTTCCAGAGTCGTATAAGAACTGAACGTAAATAACACTTAATTTATACTGGAACACTTCCTTGTTAAAGAGAATAAAAAAATCACGACGAACACCTCGTAGGATTTCACCAGACTTCACTAACTTCAAAGAGCAACTTCAGATTACAAATCAAAGGGACTAACTCTAGAACCTCACCTCAACAGTTCACTCAAACTGTTCAATGATTAACTATAATAGAATACTCTATTCTCCGAGAAGCGAAACCCACTTCTTGTTACGATTCTCTCTAATGATTAACTATAACCGTTTTCTCTACTCTTTAAGAAGTCAAACTCACTTCTTGTTACAATCCTCTCTAACGATTAACTATAACCGTTTTCTCTAATCTTCCAGAAGTCAAACCCACTTCTTATTACTCACACTAACTAACTATAGTAGTGCACTCTTTTCTTCAAGAAGCCAAACCCATTTCTTGTTACAAACCTCACAAATTTTGTTGAAAAAGTCAAACTCACTTCTTGTTCTTCAAAATAGGAATTATTACAACTCAATAATTAACCTAGAACAAATCAACAAAGACTAATAACCCTAGACTTTAATTGATCAGACTTCAACATTTAATAGTTCAGACTCGAACACAACTCATGAATCCACTTTCAGTGTTGTTGTGACGAAGTCTTGCAGTTTTGCTCCAATTGACTTTTCTCTCAAGATGATGACTTCCATTAATATGCAATAGGTGCGGCTTTCAATGATCTTCATGTCATATATATACGGGAGATTTTCCATTCCCTAGTATATCATGGACTAGGACGTTTACTTCGAATAAAACTTGTCTTCCTATAAGGAAATCATTCCTTAAAAGGAGTTTCCTCCTGTAAGGAAACTTTGACTGATTTCCTTCTTTAAAAGAAGTTTCATCCTATAAGGAAACTTCGACTCCTCTTTGGACTTTGATTGTACTCTTTATTTTTTTTCCTTCTTTCCTTCTTTATTTCTTTCCTTCTTTACACCTTTGTTTATATACTTTATTAGTTTCCTTCTTTGCTGCAATTTTTCATATTTTAATAGGTTGTCCGCATTCACGTCTGGGGACCTGGTTCACCTGATAGATTACACATAAGACAACAAGTAGTGAACCAAGTTCACTTTATCAATCATCAAAACTACTTCTATGTTCTTCTACTACCCAATAGTTGTGATGTCATTTTTGTTCTTGCGAATACAATTCACTCACATATAATTGGAATGATGGTCTTACAAATTAACGCATTGAACATTCTAATAAAGTTTAATATTTTAATAGATGAAAATTCTCAATTAAATTCTTATAAATTAGATTATATGATTACAAAAAATATTCAAAAAAATACTTGAAATATCTACCTATAGATTTTTTATCTTTTGTTTGAAATAATTTCCTTAATTCAATATAGTATATTTTCACTGAAAGACTAAAAGCACTCAAAAAAATTAATTTTCAGAAATTAAAAAAAATATACACAAGAAGAAGAAAAAAAACAAATCACCACAAATATACGACACTCACATTTCAACTAATTCAATATCTACAAGAATCGTAGTTCGATATAAAATTCAATTGAGAGAAAAAAAGAAGAAGAAGCAGAATTTCATGCATATGAGTTATTTTAGTTCATGATATTTAAGTATTGATTATAGGAATTGTCAGCGTACTTATATTTTGTATGACTTAAATGATTTTTCGTTGCTCCATACTCATTAAGATATGCAATATTTTTATTATCTTTAGAAGGAAAAAAATTAAGCGCTAATGAAGCATATATATCTTGCCAGTTAGCTTAAAGTTATTTTTTGTGCTTGTATTCTATTTTTTGGATGATACAATGAGATGTGATTTTTAAGAAATTTTTGATATCATGTTTTCATTCAATTATTTTTTGAGTAGCAAAGACCAATTGAATAAATAGGTAATTTGATGAAGAAATATATAGTCAAAGGTCGGCTAACAAGCTATTTTTATACATATTTTTTCATATGATGTTTTAATATAACTTTTGGTTTAGAATTTGAAAACTTACATTTTGAAAAGATTTTTATGTATGTTATGATTTCTTCTATTTAGATTATATAATGAATATTGAAAATAAAATTGATTCTAATAAAAATATACTTTTTGATGATTTTAATATTTGAGTATTAGATAGAAAAAAAATAGATCATGGATTTGGTGGGCATTTGGCCATATATAATTAGAAATTAAATATTTTTCACTTTACTAGAAATTTTTAAAATGGGAGCTGTGTTTTGTTATATTTTTTCACAAATGAGAAAGAATATCATTTTATTTGAAATTCTAAACATGGAGGTAGTTGAGAAGTTATTCAAATTCAGATTTCAACTTCAAGTTTAGTTTGAAATTTCCATGGTCAAAATTCATTTTCAAATAAAATAAAAATTATTTCAAAAAGAAGACGGATGATATAATTCTATTACTTCACGGGAAATGTGGATAAGTTCACTAGTACCAAGATAAAAAAAGGCTGAAAGTAAAATTATTTAAAAATTTGACTCGATACTCCCTCTCTCAAAAATGTCTTACTCATATTTTGGCTTTTTTTCCCACTAAAATTCATATATCTCATGTAAATAACAAATGTACAGCAAAAGTGAACAATAACATGAACAGTAAAAGGAATAAAAAAAATTGTAATTAATATTTTATGATTATATAATTACCTTACTCACCTCTACCTCTAAGCCTTTATTTTTAATAACTTAATTCTTTAACCTCACCCCAGATATGCCTTATATTATGTCCTATCAGACAATTTCTATGTCTTAAATTTCTAGGAATTTATTGATTAATCAGCATCGTTATTAAGAGATTAGGGGGTTTGCCATATACTAAGAATAATTAGTATAACCAAAATATAATTAGATTATTACAATGATCAAACTCACTGTCAGTAGGTTCTTGAACGGTTGGGGATTGCTCTACTAACGTATACATGTCAGGTGTCTGTTGATCAACGTGATTAGCAAAAGTTTGAGAACTACGAAGAAATAAAGATAAAAAATCATTCTAAATAATACAAGTTGTACCAAACTTGGGATGTTCAATAGACGTAAAATAACTTGGACATCAATTAGAGATAATCACTACGTCATTCATATCACGAATATTTATTATTATTTTCACATTTTGGTTGCCCTTTGGACATTTTTGCAACAAAAAATTATCCTTTAGTCTTCGGATTCTGACACATGACATAAATTTGATTTAATGACTAAAATTTATACAATTTAAACAAAGCTTTAATTATATATATGGAAATAATTAATTAATCTAAATATAATTAGGGTTTTATTTTTATTAGTCAAGTCTTGGTCACTAAGTTAAATATATACCATGTGTAATCAATCTATAAATAGAAATTTGATGAAAATGGTCAAAGCTCAAAAGATTATATTTGGTGTCCTATGTGTAAGTTTTTTGGTGTGAAGGCACCGGACACGTGAAGTTAAGCCTCTATATATTAGTGCCCCTGTTCTCTTTTCACTACTTTTCAAAAGCTTTCCTCACCTCATTTTCTCAATTCCATTCATCTCCAATGGTGCGAATCATGGTTATTCTACTGCTGCTACTTGTATCTCAGGTCGTCTCATCACACTTCATCGTTGAGACTCTTCCTGGATTTGATGGAAAACTTCCATTTACACTCGAAACGGGGTAAGTAGATACTATTAATTTTGTCATTCTGTATATAAATTGACACTAAATTGTTATATATGTTTTTCAGTTACGTTGGTGTTGGAGAAGAGGAAAAAGTGCAGCTGTTTTATTTCTTTGTGCAATCTGAGAGAGATCCAGAAAATGATCCTCTCATGCTTTGGCTCACCGGAGGTCCTGGTTGCTCCGCTCTATCTACCTTCCTATATGAGATGGGTATGTCAATTTTATCCCATATACTTATTAACCTGAATAACCCTTTTTTTCCTTGTGCTGCTAATATATCAATACGGTTTAAAAGCAGTTGCATGATATTCTTGGCAGTGTTGTCATCATAAATTTAGTTTAATTTTCCATCAACTTGATCAACAACAACTCCTGCCGGTCTTTCGAATTTAAAGTTTTGTAATCGGAGAACAGGAGATTTTAACTATTAGGGCGTTCGATATGCAATTAAAGCTAACCAGTTAAATCAACTTTGCATTGATAATCCAAGGCATATGATACATCGATTAAACTATTCTTAACTGAAAAAGTTTTATAGGATTATCAGTCGACTACTCATGGATGGAAGTCCACTCTCCTGCAAGTTGAAACTAAATAGATAGCGGGAATAGGAAACAGATCAGGCATTTGTATTGTTTCCTATTTTGATGCTATTATTATTAGTATTATTATTATTATTATTATTATTATTATTGTGTATATGAATATAGCAGGGCGGAATAGTAGTAGTAGTAGAGTAGGACATATTAGATCAGTGTCTCAGAGACGTCACTTGTGAAAACGTCCGTCCAGTTCCAGCAATGAATTAAAAGTGTTTTTGTTTATGTAAAGTAAAAATATCTGTTTCAAATGGGGAATCAGGAGATATGATATTATGTAAAGATCTTCAAGCAAAGTGTGCCTGTAGTTCAATGTAAAATTTTCGGTTTGGCCATTATGGTTTGATATCACAATGACGACCAGTTCAAATCAAATTTGATTTCATCATTATATTCTCGCAGTCACCTGATGACTTTCATGTGTCTTTACTACAGATTGCTTGATTTTCTCTTGATTCCCAGATATGCGTGTCCTTTCTTTCTTGTGTCTTCATTCTAGATTGCTTGACTTCTGTGATGATTTGTTGATCGATTACAACAAGATTTTCCTGGTTAAAAACTATTCATAGGCTAAGATGAGGAACGATTATAGCAATTTCACTTTATAAATTAGTTTAGTTGACACTCCGTAATTGCCAAAGACATAATTCGGGATGGTTTTAACTTCGAAGTTCAGGTATGGAAATAAAACCATTATAGCAAAGTTGTCAATAAATTGCGACAAATAAGTATTGAAAACTAGTCAAGATTGAATAAAGAGATCATAAATAATGTTCACTATGTATCAATATATGTACATAAGGTGCAAGCAATAAGGACGATGCCTAAAGAGCAATAAGATTGTTCTGAACCTTGATGCTTGGATTATTGTGTCTCAAAATTTAATAAGCTGTAGAAATGACCTTGATGCTTCTTTCAGGTCCTTTAACCTTTGATTATGCAAATTCTAGTGGAAATTTCCCGAAATTGGAGTTGAACTCATATTCTTGGACCAAGGTTTTGTAAGCTTACTCTTTTGCAATTTTCTTAAATTTTCATTGTTGCTCGTCTATAGAAGAAGTAAAGTAATATGGTTTTAATTACTAGGTGGCCAACATAATATTTATAGATCAACCTGCTGGCACAGGGTACTCATATGCAAACACTTCAGAAGCTTACAACTGTAGTGATACCCTCTCCGTAACTCTAACTTACGACTTCCTTAGAAAGGTGAGAGAATTTTAACATCTATTTATCTCACATCTCATGTCTCAATGTCGGTCAGAACTGCATAAACATCTAACCCATGAAACTTTCATAAGCAAATTCATGATACTGAAATTGTTGTGCTGTAGTGGCTTATGGATCATCCCGAGTATCTCAATAATCCACTATATGTTACTGGTGGTTCCTACTCAGGATTTTTTGTTCCACCGCTTACTCGCAAAATATACGATGGTATTGTATCTTGTACCTGAGTTCAACATAAGTCTTTTTGTTATCTTGTTTCATGACTTTTTCTTTCTCTCAAGGTGTTGAAGTTGGTGACAAACCTCAACTAAATATCAAAGTATGAACTACAATGCATTCAGTTGCTCACCTCTTCTTTCTGTTCTCATTATTGATACTTTCTCATTTTAAGTTCTGCTGTCAAACCTGAGGTTTTGGATTGAATGTAGGGATATATACTAGGCAATGCTCAAACAGATAGATACATCGACTTCAATGGTAGAGTCAAATATGCTAACCGTATGGGACTTATTTCAGATAAGATCTATCAGGTATCTAATAGCTTATGTTCTGTACTCTACATTGGGGAAATTAACTCTTCTAGTTAACAACGGTCTAGAAGGACCAATCCGTCTGTGCCCCCCCCCCTCCGCCCCCCACAGATATGCTAACAAAGTGAAGCAATCAACTTCTTCAGTAGTTCAACTAGAAATTACTTACAGTTCATTGTGATTCTTCAATTAATCTTCATTATGTTACCGTGTAGTCCACTAAAGCAAATTGCAATGGGAACTATGTTGACGTTGATCCAAATAACATATTATGTCTAAATGATCTTCGGAAAGTAGAAAGGGTAAGATATCAAGTTCTGCACTTATAAAATATTAAGATATTTTCAAAATTCAATTATGCTTAAATAGTCAGTCATTGCATGTGACTAGTGTCTCAAGAACATACAAGGGACGCATATTTTAGAACCTTGGTGTGACCTTGAATCTTTTATGAGCATTCTCCAAGAAACTCCTACAAATGGCCAGTCAGTATTTCCAATTGCAGGACCATGGTGTCGAGTAAGTGTCTGTTTCTCCCATTAGCATCATGTATTGTGTTAATTCTGTTGGTATATTATATAAGAATTTGATGAGTTAACTTTGTAAACCCAAAAACCAGGAAAAAAATTACATATACTCGTATGTTTGGGCAAATGATAAAACTGTCCAGAAAGCACTAAACGTTCGTGAGGTATGCAAATACAGTTTTTATTCCTACTGTTCATGTCCAATGCTAGCCCCCCCTCCCCTCCCCCCTTCCAGCCGAGAAAGAGAAACCTTTGAATGATATGGTCATGTAAAAAACCCAGGGAACAATATTGGAGTGGGTGAGATGCAATGAAAGCATGCATTATAGAGGTAAGGAGAGAACCGAGTCATATGTGTATGATGTCCCAAGTGCCATTGATGAACATCGCCATCTCACCAGCAAATCCTGTCGAGCACTAATTTATAGGTATTACTCCAAGATAGCTTTTCTTCTTCTTCGTGTTACGCCATTCTTCTAAGTGACCATAATATATCATGTCGAGACTGTTTAACAATTTTTTACTTTGATAGCGGTGACCATGACATGATTGTTCCTCATTTGAGCACGGAAGAATGGATAGACACTTTGAAACTGCCAATTGTAGATGATTGGGAGCCTTGGTTTGTTGATGCTCAAGTTGCAGGGTTGGTTCCTTGCTCTCTAATGCCTTTCTTCCTCACCCGAGTGATCCTTAACATGTATCAATAGTTGTTAATTTTTCTAATACTTTGTTTATGTAGATACAAGATGAAGTATTTACAAAATAATTATGAGCTGACATATGCAACTGTTAAGGTAAGGACTATTCCCTATTGCAACAACTCTAAACCAATATCATTGCATCTTAATCTTCCTTGAATTAATTTATTTAGGGTGCGGGTCATACAGCTGCTGAGTACAAACCGGAACAATGCCTGCCCATGGTTGATAGATGGTTTTCCAGTGACCCTCTATAGTTCCACCCTTGGGAGACATTAATGTACTCCTTTGTTTCTCTAGATTGACATAAGTTGCTTCTTTGACATATATAGCAACACCAAACATTAAGCATGTGTGTCATGTAATCTTGACATGAAAAATCACATGTTAAAATATATATGATTCAAGGTTGACGCTATTTATATTCGTTTGTACTTTGTAGTATGCGAAGTTGGAGAAAGGAAGTACTTGTCGAATTTATTCTGTTTTTTACGAATCAGAGCCATGCATGGCACTCGTATCTAATGTAGAGCAAAGTTCTTTCCTCCTACTTTTCCCATATTATATTCAACTTCTTCAGATTTTTCCTCATTCTGTTTTAACCAAATCCCTCACTTGAAATTATTGTGCAAATGTAAAGTAGCCCACTGTACTAAAACTCCTGCTATGCGTGAGCTTTAGGAAAGGGCCGGACCACAAAAGTCTATTGTATGCAGTCTTATTGTGTAGTTCTGCTAGAGGTTGTTTCCACGACTTTAACTTGTGACTACCTAAGTTTTCAATAAATTAAACTTCTTCAGATTTTTCCTTTGTTGAAGCCAAATTCATCACTTGACAGCATGGTACAAAATATAAAGGGTAACCTGGTGCACTAAACCTTACACTATGTGGAGGGTTCGAAGAAGGTTCGGAGCACAAGATCTATTATACGCAGCCTTATCCTGTATTACAACAAAAGGCTGTTTCCACGACTTTAAATTGCGATCTCCGGATCATATAGCAACAACTTTCCTAGTTATGTCAAGACTTCCTTCTCATGGTACAAATGTATTTGATGAAATATAAAGGATGCAAATGTTTGATGAAAGTAAGAGCCTCAAAACTTTAAAATTGCATGTATGCTAAAATAACTTATTATTTTAGATTTAAGCGAAGTCACCCAATCAAGCTCAAACAAAAAAGTTTTAGAAAAAATATATTTTTCTGTTATTTTAGTTGGGGATTTGGTCTAGGGATTTTGTGATTTGCAAATTTCGTTGGAGTGAATTTAACTCGTTGGAGTGAATTTAACTGATATTTTCTTGGGGATTTACCAAGAGATTTTGTGATGTTATCCTTTAGATTTGATCTATTGAGATGTTTGGGACCTTACTCCTATTGTGTCGAATGATGACATCTGTTATGTTATATTCTTTGACAACTTTAACAAATATAAATGGATCTATTTCTTGAAAATTTGGATCTCCTTGGAATTTGTTGATATCCATGTAAAGAAGATTTTATGGGTTGTGAACCTTCTGAAAGTATTTAGTTATCAAGAAGAGTCTGATCATATCTTGATCTTTTTTATAAATATTTCATGAATTAAAATTTATGAGTTTCCTCTTCAAAGAATATATATTACTCTTTATATAGGAATGAACTAGGGTTTAGAGTAGAATAGTATCCAAGAACGCTAATTGGAATAAGAAATCTTATAGAGTCCTACAAAATTTTGATGTCTACAAATACCCCTTACATCAATATTTATTGAAATGAGATTCGTCTTATAGAGTTCTACAAATTTTTGATGTCTACAAATACTCCCTACATCAAGATTTATTGGAGTGTAGACTTGATGAAACTCAAAGACGAGACTTAAAATACCCACAAAAATGAAGCTTCCATCTTTTGTATCTTTAGATATGTAGATGTGATTCGTGAGAGAAGAGATGAAGGAAATATTTGATCCTACTAGGCTTGTCAATTTGTAAACGACTAAGTTTCGTTCCTGAAAGATAATAATCAAGACATGAAAAAACAACGACAAGTAACAATATTTGATTTCAAAAGTTTATGTGGAGTTAATATCTTTAAAAATCTTATAAAAAGGATGTAATCCTCTAATTCTTCTCCTTGCGATCGTCAATTCAAGATATTTGCATTGTTCTTTAATCGATGGAATATTTGGTGCAGTTTCATCACAAATGTGAAGCCGAATTTGTTGGAGTTTGATCACAAATGCAAAGCCATGCTTTGATCACAATCGCAGAGTTATAAAAAAACTATAGATGGGTATTTTGGTATCCAAGTAATTTTAGAGGACCTTGGCTTGAAGAACATGAGTTGGGTCTGTCTTGTCAACTGAACATATTGACATAGATGTACTTTAGACTTTATTAAAGTTATATAATTTTAACTTAAATATTAATCCAACTTTATTAACCAATAATTTGACTTGATCAATATATCATGAATTTAAGATTTAATTCAAAATTTAATATGAACTTATTGATAGAACTTCAGTGTCTACACACGCAGAAAATGCATTCCAAAGTAATAAGCAATAGTCAAGCATTTTAAAAGAAGAAAGAAGAACGAGTCGAGTAGGGTGTTCTAAAGTGTTCTTGCCTTCTTAATTAAAGTTGTAACAATGTTATTATTGAGTTGAATAAGTATTAATATTTGTTTTGTGATTGATAGTTGTGAGGTTTGTAATAAGAAGAATTTTTATGTTCTTGGAGAGTTGTTAAAACAGTTCAAATTAACTATTGAGTAAATGCACTAGAGTTGGTCCCTTAGATTATATACTAGTTATCTGAAAACCGCTCTTTCAAATTAGTGAAGATTGATTATTGAAATCCTATACACTATATAGATTATAGTTGTCAACTGGACTGGGTATATCGGTTTTTGGCCCATTAAATCGGCTCGTTAAGGGACCAACATCGGCATGGCCAGACCGGCATCCGTCCCACGAAGTTAATGTGGTGGGCCAGTCCGGTGCATTTTTTGCCTTAGCCTGGTAAGACCAGCCCTGTAAGGGACCGGTAAGCGGTCCACCATTTCACTAGCCCGGTAAGCGAATTTTTATTTTTTTAAATTTCGGAGTTGATCGTTGCGCCACTTTTCATAAAATGGTCATTTGGTCAATGACCACTTTCTGAAAACTGGCCCAAAGTTTAATTTTTTTTTAATACCCTATATTTTTTATTTACTAGTTTTTCGATACGTGTGTTGCACGTGATTATCAATTTAGAAAATTTGAGCGAAGATTTGAATAATAAGCTTTGAACAAAATAATATTGCAGATTCTTTTGTGAATGTTCAATGTGGATCATCATATATATTTCTTATTCACACGAACCTATGAAGATGGTCAATGAATAATTTTATTAGTTAAATGCAAGAATGTATATATTTATTTCAATTTGACGAGTTCAATCATGTAATTAGTCGTATCTCATTAATATTACCTTATAGACAATATTTGTTGTGTATTTTTCTTGTCATCTAACCAGATGCTTTGCACGTGTATTCCACTTAATCTGTGTAGATCTCATATGAACATGTGGACAACAACTACATTTTATTTTTTAGAACTATTTTTGTATATTAATTTTTATTTTATAAGTTATAACATAATAGATGACGTTCTTTTTGTTGGCTCTCATATTTGACTTTTCGATTGACTGTGTACATAAATCAAAGATAGTTATCTGACTGTCCATAGTTAACTAAGAAAGGTTTCCTTTTCTTTTTTTACCGAAAAAACTAAAAATTAAAATTAAAGAATATATTTTATCTGTGAAATCATATATATAATCACATGTTTATCTTACACCAACAAAGATATAGTTCATATACTTGTAAACAATTTCTATTTATTCAACCAAGCATGATTCGTCCAAGGAAAAATAACAACACCGTGTTATCACATATATAGGGGTGGTATAATAATATGAAAAATAATTGGTCAAAAGTTAATATAAGGAAAGATGAAAGATAGAATAATTAATGTTATAACTATGAGAATTCATAACATTATAACTAAAGAGTGTAAAAGAGTGTGAATAACATTTGCAATAATTAGTAATAACTAAGAGAATTTATAATGTTACAACTAAAGAATTAATGTGCAATAGATGAATTTCTAATAAATTTTATACTTACATAAATAAATAGGACTTTTAATTAATGTTACTATTTTTTTATATAGTTATTAGATTTTAATTTAGTGTAGGAACAAAATGAAAATATTTATTCCATATTACTGAATATAAATTTTTTTTTGTTAATGATAAATTTTAAATGATTCATATATATTCACATATTTTTCCATTTGTTGTGAGTTTTTTTTTTTAAAAAAAGAACTCGGAAAATTTTAAAATAATATATTTTGAAATTAGAAGATCTTGTTAACTTGATAATACATTTATATATATATATATATATGTTTGCATTAATGATAATATATATCTCATAAAAATTAACTATTAAATAAATAATAAAAATTAAACTAATACAAACTTCAACTGGCGTTATTAGAAGTCATATGAACTTTTCTTCGTCGAAAATACTGAAATATTAAAAAATAGTAAATTAGTAAAACAAAAGGGCAATGTTTAAATAGTAACAACTATTTTGAAGCAAACTTTCTGACAATATAAATCACATATGTAAGATTGATAAATAAAGTCATTCTTTTGTCTTGAGCATCAAAAAACAAATCGTCCCGATTCTCTAACTCTTGTTTAGTTTAATAATTTTGAAAAAGATATTCAGAAGCATATATCTATGTCACAAGAGAAATTGTTAACAAAAACAAATGAATTTAGACTACATCATGTTAACTTCATATATTGGAACATTACATACTATTGTATATACTAAGCAAACAAATAATTATTATATCATCAGAATTATTTTCCTCAAGTACTCGAGGTTAAGGAATATACCTTCTTTCGATAGAATAATTTACTTCATCAGAATAGTTGTACCTCCTATTCCGCTAAACTTTGAACTCACTCAACGATAATAAATCACACAGAATTTTTTAAAATGCAAGAAGAAGAAGATTAGGAGATTAAAAAAAATTGTGGTTGAAAAATGAGAGGAAACCCCTCTATTTATAGTCAACAAAGGGTAGTATAAACTAGTGTTTTTTGTGTCTTATCTGAAAAGTCATGACCTTTCCAAGAAGTCACAACCCTTTGGAAAAGTCACAACTTATTGAAAAAGTTACAACTATTTGGAAAAGTCACAACTCTTTAGAAAAGTCACAACTTATCAAAAAATCACAACCCTTTGAAAAAAGTCACAACTTATCAGAAAAGTCACAACTCATCGGAAAAATCACAACCTAAGTTAGGGATATTATAGTAATTTAACATTCAAATTAGGAGTTCAGGCTTTTAAGATAATATAGATATAGATATAGATATAGATATAGATAGATATAGATACAGATATAGATAAATACTATTTACATTTCATTATTTTTCCTACAACAATTTTCTAATTCTCTCTCAATTTCTCAATTCTCTTTTAAAGTGATAGCAAACTTATATTTTATTTTTGTCCCAACCCACCGGACCGTGCGGGCACCTACTATAACACCTAAGTAGGAGAACCCTCGATTCCCAACAGTTTTTAAAACTGCGAAAAATTAAGAAAACTGTTGATAAAAAGAACTTAATGAAATTTTATAAATAATAAGAGTTTAAAACAATTCAAGTTAAGACTTGTAAAGTAATTAACACTCCAGGTATCTAGTCTAAACGGGTACAAGTGCTTCTAAGATTACAAGGTATAACATAATAATATATAACGCAGCTCCCACAATACGGAAGGAAAAATAGAAGCTGTTGGAGATTGTCTTCGTCTTCACCTATGAAACATCACTGACCCGGCAACCAGACTATGCCAAAAGGCATAGAAAAAGTAGTATCTATACAACCAAATGTACTGGTAGGCATCATCGGTCAAACCGATGCCCACCTCATAATATAAGAAATCAACTAGCAGGAAATCATGCAATAAGACTATTCATTCCTCCATCTTTGTATTTTCCCGCCCTTACTAATTCCGGATACTTAAAAATACACTAGTACACTTGACTTTCAACCCCTTAAACCTTCTAGTCTTGATCATAGCTTAACCATTCTAGTCCTTAGAGGATTTTCTGGATGTAACCACTACTAACCCGGCCAACCACTCACGACATACCCCTTACTCATTTTACATCTCCACTCAACCCTTGACCCCATAGTACGGTCTATTAAGGCTGGTTAACCATCTCAATGCTACTCCACTTCCGGGGAAATGCCCAACTATTAACATTACGACATATCACCACCCCAATTCTCAACGACAATACACATGACCGCATCACTAAAATAAGACATAGTAACACCTGGACCCTTGGTCTCCACTTACCATACCACATCCCGATTTAGCCAGACCATTCATAGTTTTATTCATTAACGAGATATACCCAATTACCTTACGACACCACAAACCACGTATATATATATATAGAATGTTCTAAACCAGTTATCAATTCAAGAGTAACATACAATTCCACATTATCATTAACAATTAAATACGAAATTATAAATCATAAGTAGTCCTCTCATGGAACCCATACCCAAACGGTTATTGTACCAGAACGTGAAACCCGATCATATGCATGTATATCTGTCGGTACGTGACACCCGATCCAATGTATGTTAGTGTGACGGAACGTGACACCCGATCCAATGCATGTATATGTGTCGGTACGTGACACCCGATCCAATGTATGTTAGTGTGCCAGAACGTGACACCCGATCCGATGTATTTATGCATGTCGGTACGTGACACCTGAACCAATCAGCACAATCACAATTACAATCACCTCCATAACGAACATACTTATAGTCATACAATCAAGCATTAGATACATGGCATGTAATTGTACATATTCTGTCTTTTCCTTAAGTTAGATCCATAATATCTCTAATCCCCTACATGTATGCATATCACGAAGTCATTAACAAGTTTATATCACATAACCGGAAATCAAACAATCACATAACCCTAGTTCACGGGATAGGGCTTCCTCCTACGGTATACGTCTGATGTAACACCTAGGAATATATGTATAATCATCTATTCTTTGGTGCACAAAATCCTACGCATAAATTCTACCGTCAATTACCAATATACTATGCAGTGAGTCACGAATTTATAACTACTCAATTAATAAACCTAGCCTACCTGGGCGCCAAGCAGCTGTAGAGAGATTATAGCTCCAATCTAGGTTTTCGAACGATGAGACGGTGGATTTAACCAAAAATCCGCAAGCTATCGACGCTCTTACACTAGAAATCTCTTTCTCCTTTCTTCCCAAGCTTAGAGCAGCTTTTTGAGGGTTTCTGGGGTGATTCTCACCTCTTTTTGGTGTTTTAGGAAAAAGGAGAAAATAAGACTTCGCGTTATTTAAGTTCTGTTTCGCCCATCCCACTCTGGCGGGGTCAGTCCCACTGGAGCACCGCCGCCCTGGCGGCATCTGGCCCGCTCTGGATGGCTGATGGACCCAGTTTTTCCCCGACGTTTTTCTTTCCTAAATAAAGACGGTTCGGGTCGTTACAATTTTGCAATTAACAATATCAAGTGGAAGTTTCCAACTTTCAAGTGTTCAGCATTTTATCAATTTTACAAGTCTTTCTTTATCTCCGGCAATTTGGTATATTCATTTCTTCTCTGCTTTTATTTAGTATATTAATTCTTAAATATTTAATTATATTATTTTTGTGTTTATAAATTTAATCATTTTAATTTACATAATGAATACGTTAAAAAAGCACGTAAAATGTGAAAAGTTTGTGTTCCGAAGATAGTAGTGGTAGTAAGAAAAAAATGATTCTGATAGCGGTAGTACAAGTAAATCTTATTCTCGTATGCCTGAAGTACCACCTAATGAATCGGAGAAATAGGTGTAGTGCACATGATATGAATGAATTTGAGCTACAAGAAAATTATGGTATAGAAGAACAAAATGATGTAGAAGTAGAATAGAATAATAGTGACAATAATGATGACAATGTTACACCAATTAGTCCTGCTATTTTTATTGGAAATGCTCAATCTAGAACTTCTAATTACCCTCCACGGCTTGTAAAAGAAAGAAAAAACCAAATTTAGTATGACATTATTTTAATCGAGTACCTGGAACAACTAAAGTTGAATGTAGTATTTATTTGGTTAAATTTGAGCACAAGATCATGGATAATCAAGGTGAGACAAGTCAATTGATAAACATCTAGATGATAAACATTCTGATTGGAAATAACTAATACAACAACATGGGGGTGTTAGGTAGATTTAACCCACAGACCGAAAAATTAACTGGGGCATATAATAAAATGAGGGTTCATGAACAGTTAGCGAAAATGATAGTTTTGAGTTGTCTACCATTTTCATTTGCTTCTTCTAATGTTTTTATTCATTATATACAATCAGTTTATCGTCCCATATTTAAAGCTATCCTAGAAGTACTTGTCGATCAGATATTTTTAGACTTCGTGGACAATGAGCATACTATTTACGTTGGTTATTAACAAATCTTCCATGTAGATTTTCTCTTACTTCTGATCTTGATCGTGTTATAAATAATACTGATTAATTGGTACTCCCTCTGTCCCTAATTACTTGTCTACTTATTAAGAAAACAATGATTGACATAGTGAGTTTATAATTTTACCCCTATTAATTATGAAGTGGATGAATTAAAAACTTAGGAGTTTCAAGAAGCTCTACATTTTTCAAAGTAATTAATTGAGGGTATAATAATTAATAGGTAAAAAAAATTGTTCTTTCTTGATTTGTCAAAATGGACAAGTAATTAGGGACGGAGGGAGTATGAAAATTAAGGAGTTTATTAACAACCACAATGCATGTTGCAAAAAAATAAATGCATTGATATGAACTCATTATTTCCAAAATCTTGGAATCAGATTTGAACGTGTTTTGTGTGGTCCTATGGACCTTGGACTTTATGATGCTATTGCCAGCTGTGAGCTGTTTCAAATTTGATACTTACTTTTGGGATGAAGTGCACAATTTACTATATAGTCTATAAGGAAAAGAAAAAGAAGAAGCACAATTTACTTACTTTTGGGATGAAGTGCATGCATTATCCTGTTGATAAAAAACATGCAAAGTTTGGAAGAGATAGATCCATGCCCTGTTACTGCAAAGCCTGAATTTAAGTACATTTTTGTTCACTCATATATAACATATGCCAGTGGGCCTTTAATAATAAGTGAAATCCAGTGCACAAGGTTGCTGTTTTTCCTTTCCTTTCTTATTTTTGGGATTGATTTTAGGTAATGTGACATTAATTGGGGCATGAAAAAATAAGCCCCTATTGCTATGGCTATATTGATCTTCTTCTTCACAAAAATGTGAAGATGCATCAGAAACCATAGACAAGTCCTCTTCTTCTTCTGTCTTTACAAATTTTTCAAGTTTATTGGCTTTGCGACATGTTAAAGGAGGAAGGACAAAATTTTCCAAGTATGAAGTCCAACCAGACTCACAACATCCATATGTGATAGTAATTTCATCATTTTAGTATACATGATTGGGTAAAATAATTTTCCTATTAGCTAATACCTCAAATCAATTCATAAGATAAAATAAAATAAAAATTCTAAAATTATTATTCTTATTTTAGGTACGAAATGACCCATACTATAAAGACCAAATATGCAGACATGGTTCACTGATGCAATCTATTGAACCCCCATCCAGTACCCAAACCAAATTCCTAGAAGATTTGATGTTCCTATTAATTATTCCTATCACGACAAAAAGCAAAAAAGGAATCGGTACAACACATATCACATTAATTTCTACTTTTCATGTTTGTTTAATGTTGCGAGGTGGTAGAGTTACTTGTCAATTTGTTTAGAAAAATTTGACCTGCAATATTGTAACACCTCTGATTCGAGAAAGGCTAGGAAGAGGTTTAGCGGGTTTGTCAAGAATTCAAAACTGGACAATGGAACCCTAGACGGGCCGTGAAGGGGACCACGGTCTGTCATGGTGCTCGTGACAAGAAGGCAGAACCTGCCCCAAGCAGGTTCCCTCCCATGAACCCTTAGACGGGTCGTGAAGAGGGAGATGGGTCGTTAGGGTGATCATGAAGGGGGTCAGGTCAGTAGGGGTTCTCCCCTTAGCCGCAAGTCAAGGGCGACGGGCGTCACAACGGCCCGTGAAGCCCCACACGGACCGTGAAGTCGTCTGTGAAGGATTTTCATTGGACTTAGAGTTTAGGGTCAACTTCAAACGATCACATCTTTTAGGACAAAACGACTTAGGTGGCCCATGACCTATCAAATTAAAGATCTCTCAGTCCTCTTTCCAACACCACCGAGTTTGCCTAATTACAAGCTGGGAGTAAAAAGTTATGCCCAAATTAATGAAGCCCTGTCGGGTAGAAAATTCTTCACGACCCGTTTGACGGGCCGTGGTAGCGCATGAGGGGCCGTTAAGGCCTCCTTGATGCCAATTCAGCAGTTTTCAGTAAGGGACTTTTGGATGTTTTCCCCAATTGTTTTAACTCAACACTATGTCATTTTTCTTTTTACCCAAAGCCCAATATAATGATTTTAAACCCCCTAATCACCCAAACTCAATTCATTCTCTTAAATTCTCAAAAGAAGATCAAGCTCCTCCTCTCAAATATTTTTCTCTCTAGAAGATGAAGAAGAAAGCTAGGGTTTGAAGATCAAGCCTCCTAATCCTCCATTTCTTCCAAGATTTTGGCAAGGTATGATAATTTTCATCCATGGATCGCTTTCCTCCACGGAGTTCTCAAATTCTCCAATTTTGTAAAGTTAGATTCCCCAATCAAGTTAGCGTTTTCTTCAATTGTCATGTATTCTCTTCAATGTTGGTTTAATTGATTATTTTATGAATTTTAATGCATGAATTGAAATAATTGCATGTTTTTAAGTTGATTTCTCATGAACCCATGCATAACCCATGTTTTCTAAGATATGTTGCTATAATGTGGGTCTTGAACTATGAAAGATGCATTTATGAAAATATGCATGTCTTCTTTTTATGAAATAGATGTAAATGAATTTGAAGATGCTTTGACTTTGAAAATATGATGAAGCTAATGAATTATTGAAAAGAATGCATGTTCATGAAAGTATGTTTATGACTTAAGAAAACTTATAGATGAGATTGTCTATATGTTCTATGAAGCTTGGCTAAATGACATGAATGACATCTAGATTTGCCCTCAATGCTTTTCGGGCTATTTTCCTAAATTAGGTCTTGATTAGTATGGTATCCGGATATGCCATCAATGATTAGAGAGCACGATTTCAAAACTATTTCTATTAGTATTAGGGGCATCTCTAGCATGAAGTGAATGACTATGAGCCTTAAAAGCTATTATTAAAAGATCATGGACAGTGAAAGGTTTTCTCACGCATGGTCTAAGGACCTATCCTATGATAAGGCATGTGGCGACTACTCATGTGTTTTAATGATAAGATAAGTCAAGACTTAATAACTACTCTGTGGGATTTATGCTTAGCACCGAGTGGATGAGAGGCGACTACCCTTGTCCCGTACCTATGTGCCATATAGGAAGATTTTCTAGGTAGACATTAGCTAGTGAATCCACTTTACCTCAGATTCATGGTTGTATCTTGGTAAGTAGGACAACCCTTTTCGGTGTGGGGGACACCGGGGGTCCATGTTATAGTTCGCATGGTCTCTAAGTCGGTTAAGGCTACTTCCCACAATAATAATGAACTAAGGTTACTTCAAGAAATATCTCACATGTGTTCAAAGACGATTTTACTTGCATTGATAATGATTTCATTTTATGTTTTCTAACCTTCTTATCTTATGTTTGACTTGGTCTTTGCATATCATGAAAATGTCCTTTTTAGCTTGATTTCATACTTTTATGCATGGCTATCATACTTAGTGTATTTTTGTACTAACGCATAATCTTGCCTACATTTTTCCAAATGTAGGGACCGGCCTTATAGATTCACACTTTCGTGGCTAGGGATCTCATATAAAAGATTGAAGATTGGTGAGTCATCATATTCTGAGGACCAATCCTTTATTTCATTCTAAATTTAATTTCACTTTTGAAACTTGATGTACGGGTTACGTCCCAATTTCTTCTTATGTACTAGATGGCTTTCAGACGATGTTTAGATTTCTGCTTTTCTCTATAAAACTTTTATATGTTGAAACTGTCTTTTAAATCTTTAAAACTCTATGATCTTGTATGATGCATGCTAAATGGCTTGTATGGGGCCTTTCGGGGTCTTGTACGCCATGTTACGTCTAGGGGCTACCTTGGGTCGTGACAAACTTGGTATTCAGAGCACTTGGTTTAGAAGGGTCCTATGATGTCTCATAAGCCACAACGAGTAGAGTCTTGTTCATGAGTGTGAAGCGCACCACATTTATGAATAAGAGGCTATAAGATGTTTAGGAAGTTCCACTTCTTTCATTACTCTAAAGTCATGTGATAGAGTGTAACTCTAGGTGTCTTCCTCTCCTAACCGCATTTCATGCATTGGCCCAAGCTATGATAGCTCAAGCAAATAGAGAGGTCGTGGCTCCCGTGAACCCAAGGGTGGGTACGACGACAACAAGGGTGAGGGACTTTATTAGAATGAATCCTCCAGAATTTCATGGGTCTAAAGTTGAGGAAGATCCTCAAGATTTAATTGATGAGGTGTATAAGGTGTTGATGATCATGGGAGTGACGCCGGTAGAAAAGATGGAATTGGCCGCTTATCAACTTAAGGGTGTTGCTCAAGTTTGGTTCAACCAATGGAAAGAAGAGAGGGTGGTAGATGAGGGTCCTCCTAATTGGGAGAAATTTAATGTTGCTTTTCTTGATAGTTTCTTTCCCCTTGAGATGAGACAAGCCAAGGTACTTGAGTTCATTAACCTTTACCAAGGAGACATGAGTGTGAAGGAGTATGCTTTGAAATTTACACAATTTTCTAGATAAGCTCTAATTATGGTTGCCGATCCAAGGGCAAGGATGAGTAAGTTTTTGTCGGGTGCTTACGAATTAATCGTCAAAGAATGCCTAACCGCCATGCTTGTTAAGGATATATATGTCTCCCATTTGATGATTCATGCACAACAAATAGAAGAAAAAAATATTAAGGAGAAAACTAGGGATTCAAAGAGGGCTAGAAGGGATGATGGTGAGTCGTCACATTCAAAGTTCGGTGGAATTCGTCATTCTCCAGGTAAAGGTAGTAGTGAGAAAATGCGGCCCGAGTGTCGGGAGTGTTGGTACGTAAGTAGAACTATGTTTGTTTTGGAAGAGTTCCTTGTTATGGTTTGATGAATGTAAGTTTGGAGACGATGTGACTTCTTAGTATCCCTATCTCTTTCCTTCTATCTTGGAGTTTAGCTTGAGGACTTAGCCCTCATGGTTCACCCTTTAGGATTCTTGTGTCTTAGTCCTCCTCGTGTTTCCTTATGCATGCATGCTCATGAAAATTTTGATTATCAAAAATATGATTTAGTTTAATTGATTGATTTCTTCATGCTTATGTGCATTTGAGTATGAGTTTCATATAAACCTTATGAAAAGATGTTTTGAATATGCTTTAGCTTGGAGTTGAAATTTCCTCCTCGGATATATGCATTTATGTGATTACATTCATGATGGGCTGGTATGTCTAGTTCCTATCTCCCTTATGATGTTTTGAATATGTTTTAGCTTGGAGTCGATATTCCTCCTTGATTATGTGCATTTTAATGAAGTTGCATTAATGATTGGGTTGTTAGTTTCTCTCCTACTCTCTTCGTGCTAGTTTGAGTTCCATTCGAGGACGAATGTTCCCAAGGGGGAGATATTGTAACACCTCTGATTGGAGTAAGGCTAGGAAGGGGTTTAGCGGGATTGTCAATAATTAAAAACTGGACCATGGTACCCTCCACGGAGCCCTAGATGGGCCGTGAAGGGGACCACGGTGCATCATGGTGATCGTGACAAGAAGGTAGAACCTTCCCCAAGCAGCTTCCCTCCCACCGACCCTTAGACGGGACGTGAAGAGGGAGACGGGTCGTTAGGGTGATCGTGAAGGGGGTCAGGTCAGTAGGGGTTCTCCCCTAGCCACTGGTCAAGGGCCACGGGCGTCACAACGGCCCGTGAAGCGCCACACGGACCGTGTAGTCGTCCGTGAAGGGTTTTCATTAGACTTAGAGTTTAGGGTCAACTTCAAACGATCACATCTTTTAGGACAAAACGACTTAGATGGCCCATGACCTATCAAATTAAAGTCTCCGAGTCCTCTTTCCAACACCACCAAGTTTGCCTAATTCCAAACTTGGAGTAAAATATTATGCCCAAAATAGTGAAGCCCTGTCGGGCAGAAATTCTTCACGATCCGTTTGACGGGCCGTTAAGGCCTCTTTGATGCCAATTCGGCAGTTTTCAGTCAGGGACTTTTGGGTCTTTTTCCCAATAGTTTTAACTCAATAAAATATTGTTTTTCCTTCTACCCAAAGCCCTATATAATGATTTTAAACCCCCAAATCACCAAACTCAATTTATTCTCTTAAATCCTCAAAAGAAGATCAAGCTCCTCCTCTCAAATATTTCTCTCTCTAGCAGTTGAAGAAGAAAGCTAGTGTTTCAAGATCAAGCCTCCTAATCCTCCTCCAAGATTTTGGCATCAAGGTATGATAGTTTTCATCCATGGAGCCCTTTCCTCCATGGAATTTCCAAATTCTCCCATTTCGTAAAGTTAGATTCACCAATCAAGTTAGGGTTTTCTTCAATTGTCATGGGTTCTCTTCAATGATGGTTCAATTGATTGTTTTATGACTTTTTATGCATGAATTAAAGGAATTGCATGTTTTTAAGTTGATTTCCCATGAACTAATGCATAACCCATGTTTTTTAATCTATGTTGATATAATGTGGGTCTTGAACTATGAAAGATGAATTTATGAAAATATGCATGTCTTCTCTTTACGAAATAGATGTAAATGAATTTGAAGATGCTTTGACAATGAAAATATGATGAAACTTATGAATTATTGAAAAGAATGCATGTTCATGAAAGTATGTATATGACTCAAGAAAACTTATAGATGGGTTGTCTATATGTTCTATGAAGCTTGGCCACATGGCATGAATGACATCTAGATTTGCCCTTAATGCTTTTCAGGCTATTTTCCTAAATTAAGTCTTGATTAGTATGGTATCCGGATATGCCATCAATGATTAGAGACCACGATTTCAAAACTATTTCCATTAGTATTAGGGGCATCTCTAGCATGAAGTGAACGACTATGTGCCTTAAAAGCTATTATGAAAAGATCATGGACGGTGAAAGGTTTTATCACGCATGGTCTAAGGAGCTATCCTATGATAAGGCATGTGGCGACTACCCATGTCTCTTAATGATAAGATAACTCAAGACTTAATAACTATTCCATGGCATTTATGCTTAGCACCGAGTGGATGAGAGGCAACTACCCTTGTCCCGTACCTATGTTCCCCCATAGGATAATTGTCTAGACAGACATTAGCTAGTGGATCCCCTTTAGCTCAGATTCATCATTCTACCTTCACATGTAGGAATACCCTTTTCGGTGTGGGAGACACCGTGGTCCATGTTATAGCTCGCATGGTCTCTATGTTGGTTAAGGAGTCTTCCCACAATAATAATGAACTAAGGTTACTTCAAGAAGTATCTCACATGTGGTCAAAGACGGTTTTACTTGCATTGATGATGATTCTTCTTATCTTATGTTTGACTTGGTCTTTGCATATCATGAAAATTTCCTTTTTAGCATGATTTCATACTTTTATGCATGACAATCATACTTAGTGCATTTTTATATTAACACATACTCTTTCCTACATTTTTCCAAATGTAGGGACCGACCTTACATATTCTCACTTCCGTGGCTAGGTATCTCATATAGAAGATTGAAGATTGGTGAGTCCTCATGTTCTGAGGACCAAGCCTTTACTTCATTATGTCTTTACTTTCAGTTTTGGAACTTGATGTACGAGTTACGTCTCGGTTTCTTCTTATGTACAAGACAGCTGTGAGACGATGTATAGATTTGTGCTTTTCTCTATAAAATTTTATATGTTTAAACTGTCTTTTAAATCTTTTAAACTCTATGATCTTGTATGATGCATGCTAAGTGGCTTGTATGGGGCCTTTCGGGGTCTTGTACGCCATGCTATGCCTAGGGTCTACCTTGGGTCGTGACAAATATATGTTGGGTATCAAATGGGCAGCACTGTGTGAGTTAGCTAATTTAATAAATAAACAAATTATGAATTTGTTAAGAAGTTAATCATGTTGAAATAAATTAAGTTAAAATGAGATAAGTACAATTCATAGCTCAAACCCCTTCGATTATTATCATGTTTTTTTATAATTTATTTAATTATTAAAAAACTCTTTATATATATATATATATATAATTATATACACCATATAAAGATAAAAAGTTTCTCTCTCTTTAAACTTTTCTCTGACCTCTCTTTAAATCTAATGGTAATATATGGGCGGATAACGGCTCTCTAGTCATCCCCACCACCAGAGGATGAACTTAAACGTTTCATGACCTAAGCCTACAAATAATGCTCAAATGTAATTTTTAAAACCAATTAATAGAGACAACAGTCGTAATCAATAAAAATAGTCAACAAAGAGTCGGGGTCGAATCAGTATGAGGTTAAGGATTCACTTAGTGAATTAAAACACAACTAATCTTAATGCAGTCAAATAGAAAATAGGTGGATGATTCCACCAAATTCAACAATGCAATTTCAAACACACAATTATCAATATTACAACAAGTGAAGATTCATGAAATTAATTGACTCTAGGGGTGTGTGGATTGAATATTGATCTCACTAGGGGTATTGTAGAATTGCTCAATACAACTAAATAATCAAAGATAGGCTAGATCATCTTCAATGACACTAATCTTTTTTCGATCTCATAGCATCCTTGCGTAGAATATCCATTCAGTCTCGTCTATATGCTATTCTAAACAACCCACAACCTAGGATTTCCAATTGAGTATAACTAAATTGCAAATATCGAACAAATTACCCACTCATATTGGTCTCTTTAGAGCACCCATCCGAGATCGAAGCTAAAATCAAGTTGGCCACCTTAATTCATGAATTAATCACTGGGTAATAGTTTGAATCTATGCTTAACAACCATAAAATAGAGCAATTCAACAAACCCACTAAATTAAATCAACACCTAACCCCATAATCACACCCTAAGAGATTGAGGTTTTAGTCACACATCACAAAGTGTAAAGAAGTTATACCTTGTATGAAATTATCTATGGATAACATTATATTGGGCGATTACAAGAAAACTCACTATGAATTCAACATCAATTTATCAAATTTAGAATCGACAATTCAAACCCCAAAAACTAAAAGTGTTCTTCACTCAATAGAAAGTGTTTCTCTCTCTAGAATATTCAGACTTTCCTCATAAATTTCAAACTCAATTTTTCTCTCTCCTTTGGGCAACTTATAGTTTCCCAAAGTTTGGCCCAAAAACTCAATGTGCTTCTCACTTGGCAACGTTAGTCGGGCTCGCCAAACTCATTCGGTGAGTCATCAATCTTGCTTTAGCTCGCCTTTTTCTTGCTTCAAGCTTCATGTATTCAAACCTTATTCGGAGGTCCTCTTCGAGTCCACTTTTCTCGATCAGCTAGTCACCAATCACCACCTTTGTTCGCCTTTTGAACCTTCATTTTGTCATCTGATACGGTCAACTTTGGCCATGTTTGCCTTTTTCATTCATTGCATCTTTGTTTCTTCTTGAGTTCGCAACCCTGCCTTTAGAACAAGCCCAATGCACTGTCAATTTGGGCTGGTTCAGACTTATTAGGCGACCCACCTTTCGTGTTTGGCGATCAGCAGTGTATGATTTACACTTGTTTCTACATTTTTGGTCATTCTTTCACACATTCATCCTTGCCTTGTCCTTTAGCCTTCCTAGCTGGAAATCATCAAAGTTTCGTTAGAATAGGACATAATTAGGCATCAAGGAGACTAATTGTTGAGCTAAATAGGCCTCAAATGAGTGCAAATCCCTCACTCATCAACACCCCCAACTTAATTTTTTGCTTGTCCTCATGTAAATCAAGAGCATAATTAGCTCAATAAAGGTGTCTACAACAGTATTCAATGAGACCTAACGTGCAAGTGCCAATACACGACTATTGTCAATTACCTGATAAACTCAATCATGATCAAAAAGCTTCAAATAATGACTAGCCGGTTTCAACACAAGGTCAAGCTCACTTTAGCTTCTTTTCTTATGCAAGACAATGTTTCAATAAATGCATTTAAGTGCCCTCACATCAAGAACGATTCGATGCTCTCACAAAGAAAATCATCAAAGAAATAAGGAATCAATGCAACTCTCATTCTCTCAAAAGATAAATGCATGCAAGCTTTCTCCCATAGGTTTGCCTATATTTTTCAATCATCACATACCCTAGTTCATGCAAGATCTCAAGGGTCTTTTATGCTTGTAATGGGGCCGATGGTTAATGTATGGTCTATTTAGGTGAGTGACTTCACCTTTTAAAAGTATTTGTTGCAATCATCTTCACCTCTTCTCAAGTTCTTTTCATTCTTTTCCATTTGAGAACTCAAACTTTGACTTTTCACTCATTTTATTTGGAATCCCCTTTAATTCATCACTTTTCTTTTCCATTTCCTTTTTTCAAAATATTTTCATCACAATGAATCTTTTTTTTATAAGGAGTTTTTTTTATAAATAGGGGTTCCTTCTTTTTGTAAAAACCTTCAAAGTTGAGTCTCATTTCATCTTTCTTTGCCTTTCACTTAGCTTTCATTTCTCCTTCCTTTCCACACCCCCAACTTAGGCTTTTGGCCTAAGTAGGATATTCAAACATAAAAATGCTTTCAAAAAGGATTTTGGGTCAAAAGGTGGGGAGAATTTGCCTTAAGAGGTTTTAGCTTGTTTTGTCAACAAATGGTTTAGGCTCAAATGGTGCCAAAATGGATGCGCACCCTCTCAAGGTAGTCACAAAGGATATGAGAATTTGGGTTACCTCTTAGAAATTTCTTCCAAGATCACGCCTTACATTTACCAAGGATTAGACAACTAGATTAACAAGGCAAATTTTAGAATCCACAACTATGCTTTGAAGTAAGACTTAACCATATGTGGCACTATGAAATACACTCATTTAGCACAACTCTAAAATATCAAAAGGGCAGGTGTGATGTACATTGCAAGGCTCTCATCGAAACATAGCTAGTCAACAAAATATTCAAAGAGATCGCTCAAAACTGCAATAACCTTGATTTCATTCTTGCAATACCAAAACTTTACATCATGCTCATCATAAATATTATTCAAGATATCGATATTGAATACAATCGACCCTCACATTATCACCAATGAAAACTTAAGCATTTCATGATTCTCAAAACTCATGGGGTAGTTGCATATCTGAGAGAACAAGGCTAAGAGAAAAGAACTAATTGAACAACTATCAAAACAACATATACATTAAAGGGGAATATTGGAACAAGTGCCCTCACCTCTCCAAAAAGGAAATTGCAGTATCCTCAATGTAAAGAAATGACATGAGTAAGCGTAATAGAGGATCTCCCTAAACAATTTGAGAATGACGTTCGCCGGCTTGTTCGGTGGATCGCCAAATAGGAGAAGTTCCCCGACTAGGCATGTTGCTTAGGAGATTTTAGCCACCGGTTCGGCGGGCTGCATCATGATTGCCTAAATACAATGGGTGAATCACCGAACGTACCTGATCATCACCGAACTTTTCGGTGTATCCCCCAATTCGTACCCCTTATTAGACGAACTGCATCGGTCTTCCCAATTATATCGGCGTATCACCAAGTTGCAGATACAGTCCACCGACATGGACAGTATGTACCTAAAGTTGAGCAACCCATTAAGCGAACTTGTTGGAGCTTCGCTTAACTGTTTTGGCGGATCGCTGAATTACTCTTTCAATCACCCGATTTTTGGCCTGACTCATTACTCACTGAAAGACTTACTCAACAATATAGGAACCATGAATGTAACTCAACTCATAAAGATATCATTACTAAAAATAGTTTAACTCGGTATACTTAGAAATACTCAATAACATAATTGTTCGACTCAAGTCTTTATCACATCACAAAGAAGATGGAAAAAAGGATGCCTCAACTACTACTTTCTATGAAGCCTCTAACATAATATGATGGAAGTCGGTACAAGATCCACGACATTCTAAAAAAAACTGAAATCTAAATTTGAAGCTCTCCGAAAAGCAAGGAGGCTCACCAAACCTAGCTCGAATACGACTGAATCAACGGAGCGCCGGTTGATGATCCTGAATACCTGTATCTGCATCATGAAACAATGCAGGCCAAATGACGTCAGTACATTGAATGTAAGAGCATGTAAGGGGAACACTGAAACATAACATATAACGTGAACTGATAGAAAAGAAGACATACTCACCCCATCTTAACTCAACTCAACTCAAGAATACTCAACTAAACTCAATATGAATGCAAAAATAAAAGATGCAAGATGTATAAATCTTTTAAACTAGTAGATAGTAACTCAGTGTATATAAAAATACATTAATAAATTCTTTACTCTTGTTTGGGAGATTCTCTAACCGACAACCATCACTATGAGAAACGTGATGATACAACGTCTCGCCCACACTGCCCGAACTGTCCTATACCTTGCCGGAGTATAGGACATTCTCACTAAGTGGATCCACTAAACTATGCTTAAAAGTAATAAGGAATCATCTAAAAAGTATGATCCTGTACCCATGTTGGTATATATGGTTATAAGGTTTTTGAGTTTTCTGAACTTATCCCCATATCGGTGCTCAATACTAGTCCTAATAATATATATAACTCATGCTTAAATGTTTTAAGAACATAACTTCTCCTCAATTTGAAATAATTGCTCAAAAGATTTTGTTTAAAGAGATAATACTCAAAAGCTCCTTATGAACTCATTTGGAAATCAAGGTTTCCTCTCGTTTTAAATGTAAAAGTGTTACATACTTGGGAATACTTAGTCCCCTTATACTTATTTTAAAATATGAACTCAACTCTCCTCATTCTCATACTCATTTACTCAAGTCTTAAAACAAGTTATATATAGTTGTAGAAGACTTCTCAAAATGATTCAAAAGGACTCCCTCGAACTTTACTCTTAACTCTACCTTGAATTTGAAATGTGAATTCAAGAGTTATGATTTGTATATATAGGATCTCTCAATGATTAATGAAGTTTTAGATAGGTATAATTAAGAAGAGAGCGATGACACGATTTAATATAACTCAGAAGGAAAGAAAGACGGAATAGAAACGGGGGCAGGCGACCCTGGCGCATTCCTGGTGCAGGGCGCCAACCACTAACTCCAGAAGAACTTTTCTAGCGCACTCCAGGTGTGGGGCACCAACCCCCCAGGCGCCTAAGTGGCGCGCTGCCCCAGTCTGTGCCAAGAAAATTCGATGAATTTTCCTCTTCTCTTTCAAGCCCTATCTCATCTAGAATCGAATGATTTACTCCCAAACTCGTTTAGATTCACAAACCCAACAAAATTCATCAAAAACCCACTCAAATTACATCAAGAACAATACTCATTCTCAAAATTTTCACCTCAAAAACTCAACAAGACTCCATTGTTAAGGAATGAAACAAAACCTCAAGAACTTCTCAGGAACTCAAATCAACCAACATCAATTAAGAATCTATGGATGAGTTTACATGATTGGCGTGAGGGTGAAAAAACCAAACACTATGAAAACTTACATACCTCGAAAGAACTAAGTTCTTGGCATTTTCCCTAAATTCTTGAAGAAAATTCTTGAAACCTCTTTTTTTCTCCTCTTGAACTTTGCCCTAACCTTCCAAATTTTTTAAAATGAATGAAAAATTGACTTGATCTGATTAGACCCCTTAACTTAGGTGGGTAAAACGTTTTAGGCTAGTGGGGTAAGGAAAAGACCAAAATACCCCTCCTTAAAATGGATGAATTTCCTTAACTAGATAGGCTGCACTCAAACGACCATATCTCCTTTATCTGAACTCAGAACTTAGCAAAATCAGGGGCGTTGGAAAAAAGACTCAACAACCTTTAATTTGATATCTCATGGGCCACCTAACTCATCTTGTGCTGAAAGTTATGGTCATTTGAAGTTGACCCAAAACTTACAATTGAAGAGTAACTTGTACCAATCTCAATTTAGCTCTTTCTAATTCAGTTCTTTCTAAATTTAGCTCTTTCTAAGACTGAGGTGTTACAATGACCATCTGCAGGCAAAACATGAAATCCTTCAAGTATTTTATGCACCTCCACTTCGGGTATACAATGCCAAATGATATTATCAACACACTCCCTAAAGAGGAAAGGTTCATCCCATATATACTTATTCACATCTAATAGGATTTTTCTCTTTTAATGGCTACTCAAATCATCAGGTAATAACCACACACAATGAAGTTTGTGAAATCAGCATAGCAAGGAACAGAGGGTGTAGAAATTACCATTACCAATTCACTAGGAGAATAATCATCGATATCTTTCTCCTCAGCTATTCTAGCATCCGCTTACAACCTTGAAAGATGGTCAGCTACTTGGTTTCACACCCCTTTCTATCTCGTACTTCAAAGTCAAATTCTTGAAGGAGTAGCACCCATCAAACCAACCTTGGTTTAGCCTCTTTCATTTCCATTAAGTACCGTAGAGCCGTGTGATCTGTGTGCATAATTACTTTGGTGTCTAAAAAGTAGGTACTAAGATTTTCAAGCCCATATACAACAACCATCAACTTTTGCGCCGTCACAGTGTAATTCTTTTGAGCACAATTCAAGGTTTTACTAGCATAATAGATGGAATGAAAGAACTTGCTTTTTGCGTTGCCCAAGAAAAGCTCCTAGTGCCAAGCCACTAGCATTGCACATTGTTTCAAAAGGGAGATTCCAATCGGGTGCTATGATGATAGGGGACGAGAAGAGTTTCTCCTTCAACATCCTGAAAGCATCCAAACATGCATTATTGAAAATAAATGTGCTTTCTTTCTTAAGAAGCTTGGACAATGGAATAGCAATCTTGGAGAAGTTTTTAATGAACCGCCTATAGAACCTGGTATGACCAAGGAAGCTTCTTACTCCCTTTATCGAAATTAGGGGAGGTAATTTTTCAATTACTTGGATTTTAGCTTGATAAACTTCAATACCATCCCCAAAGATTTTGTGCCCAAGCAAAACTCCTTCTTTCACCATGAAGTGACATTTTCCCCAATTGAGAACCAAATTCGAATCTACAGATATTTTAAGCACCATCTCCAAATGCTTAAAGCATTCTTCAAAAGAGTCTCCAATGACCGAAAAGTCATCCATAAACACTTCCATGGAATCCTCCACCATATCCACGAAGATTGATAACATGCACCATTGAAAAGTAGTCAGTGTGTTTCATAACCCAAAGGACATTTGCTTGAAGGCAAATGTTCCAATAATCCTCCGGGAAATGAAGATTTGGTTATACCCAAAATACCTATCAAGAAAGCAATACCACCCCTTGCCCGCAAGCCTATCAAGAATTTGATCGATAAATGACATGGGGAAATGATCCTTTCCGGTCCATTAGTTAAGCTTCCAATAATCCATACACATATGCCACCCGGTCACGGGTCTAGAGGTGACAAGCTCAACTTTTTCATTTGGAACGACCGTGATACCACCCTTTTTAGGAACACATTAAACCGGACACACCCATTGATTGTTTGCAATTGGAAAAATAACTCCCGCATCTAACCATTTTATAATTTCCTTTTTGACCATTTCTTGCATCGGGGGATTAGACCTTTGTTGGTGCTCAATGCTTGGTTTGCAGTCTTCAGCCAAATTGATTTTGTGATCGCATACACCCAGCAATATGCCTATGATGTCGGCAATTGACCAATCCACGGCTCTAATGTGCCTCTTCAACACTACGATTAACAATTTCACTTGTCATTGTTAAAAATAACTTGCAATAATTACCGGGAGTGTGTTGTTAGTCCCCAAAATAGCATATTTGAGATGAGGTGGGAGCTCCTTCAATTCTAAATTTTATGGCTCAATAATAGATTGCTTGGCCGGTGGTGCCTCTAGACTGAACAAATCGAGATCAAGTTTTGTTTGAAATGAAATATGTGAGCCCACTCCTACAAGAGTAGCCACAACTTCATCATAGTCACTAATTTCAACTTGATCATAATTAAGTAGCACTTGAGCCAATGATTTCCCACAATATGCTGCATTTCCAATACTTGCCACCGCTTTGTCAATCTGAACCAAGTGAGACACAACGTGCATATCACTTGGATATTTCATTGATTTTTGAATATTGAAGCTAACTACTTCCTCATTAACTTGGAACTTCAACTCACCATCTTCCACATCATCCAAAGCTTTGCTCGTGGCTAAGAATGGCCTACCAAGGATAATTGACATCTCCATATCCCTCTCACAATCAAGCTCCATAAAATCAGTGGGGAATATAAATCTATACAACTTTACCAACACATCATAAACCACACCAACTGTCCTTTTTGTTGAACGATCAGCCATTAAGAGTGTTTGTTGGTTTCAGTTCATCAAGCCCAAGCTTATTAAATACCATTAGTGGCATCAAATTTATTCTTGCACCAAGATCACACAAGGGTTTTGCAAATGTACACGCACTGATAGTGCATGAAATAGTGAAAGCTCCTAGATCATCTTTCTTAAAGACTATATTTTATGTCATCACCGCACTACATGTTTGTGGTGTTTCAATTGTTTCACGATATATCACCCTCTTCTTTGTCACCAGCTCTTTCAAATATTTGGCATAGACTTGTATTTCGGTAAAGGCATCCAACAATGGAATATTTACTTTCAAATCTTTCACTATTTCCAAAACTTTTGGAATTTTGCATTGTCATTTTTCTTCCTCAATCTTTGACGAAAAGGAGGCTTAATATTGATTTGAGGCAATGTGGATGAAGCTTCAACACCATCTTCCTTCACATTTGACTTCGTCTCACCTTCCACTTTTTTTTCTTGTGTCTTATCCATTCCCTTAGGTGACTCATCATCCATAATCACCCTTTGAGCATATACATTATTTGGCCTTATTATTTCTTGCAAAGTCCTTCCACTTCTAGTAATTATGGCTGAAACTTGGATAACATCCCTTTGATTTTCTTCTACATGAATCATTATATTCTCATACGGAGTAGCATACACAAAAGCTGCCAGGTGACCTATTTTTACTTCAAGTGAATTAATGGAGGATGAATGTGAGATTATGGTGGTTGACAAAGCTGAAACGTCACTCTTTATTCCTTGCAAAATCATATCGGAGCCTTCCACTTTGTTGAGAATTTTAGCCAACAAGTCATCGGTTAGTGTATTCATCGAATCATGTAGATTGAAAGGTTGCACATATATAGCATCTTCACATTCCTTTTCGTACCACATTTCATCATTATTTTTGGTCCAACCTTGATTTCTGGAAAGCGTTGGATAGCTTGTCCAAAAACCCTCCAATTTTCCACCTCTCATGTAAGCCCCATCATCATATACTCTTCGAGATATCGCATTAACTGAATTTTCTCTACCTCCAATTACACGGTCGGATAACATTTCAAGTTGAGCAGTCAATTTAGTAATACTTTTGTCACACTCTTGGTTTTTCTCTTCTTGTTCCTTAAGCATCCTCAAGTGTGGAAGTGACACATAATCTTCACTCATGTACCAAGCTTGGTTAATTTCGATCATCTCATCAAGTAATTTTGATGCTTCTACGAATGGTTGTTTCACTATACCTCCCTGAACAAGATGATCAATCAATATTTTATTCACCACATAAAGAATTTGGTATGAATATTGTAACAACAGCTCATCAGGGAAACCATTTCTTGGATATTGCAACAACACCTTCTTAAAGCATAACCACGCTTTATGAATGGGTTCTATATTCATCCTTTCAAAATTTTGAATGTCTTTACTTAATTTTATTACTTTAGACGGAGGAAAGAACCTCTCAAGAAAAGCTTCAATCAAATCTTCCTATGAGGTAATAGACTTTCTCAGCAACTCAATTAACCACCTAGTCCCTTCCCTTATTAAGGAAAAAGGGAATAACCTCAACTGCATTGACTCTTGTGAAATACCATCAGTCGAAAAAGGGTTGCATACACTCACAAACATGCGGAGGTGATCATTAGGATTTTCGTGTTCAAAACCCCCAAATATTCCTCCCAAATTATTAAATTGCAAGATAGACTTGGTTACGACAAATGTAGTGTCTATATATACCAGTGGTAACCAAATTGCTTCAACTTCATTGGCGATATGAGAAACCGCCTCATCTTCTTTTCTAACATCATTTTCTTGCCCATGGCGACTAGACTCAACACCACCATACACACTCATTATGTCACCTACCAAGATAACACAACAAGAGATCCAATCATAAGCTTGTTCCACTAGAAAAAAAAATTAATATGCGAAGTACTTCTCAAATTGAATTCCTAACTACCATTCCCCGACAGCGACACCAATTTCTATAACGCTCAAATGTACTCTTTTAAAACCAATTAAAATGGACAACAATGTTCGTCAATAAAAATACCCAACTAAGAGTCGGTGTGGAATCCCACATGGATTGGTATGAGGTTAAGGATTCAATTAGTGAATTAAATCTCAACTAATCTCAATGTAGTCAAATAGAAAATGGGTGGATGATTCCACTAAATTCAGCAATGCAATTTCAAACACACATTTATCAATATTAAAGAAAGCGAAGAGTCATGACATTAATTGACTCTTGTGTTGCGGGGATTGAATATTGATCTCACTAGGGGTATTATAGAATTTCTCAATACAACTAAATGATCAAAGGTAGGCTAGGTCACCTTTAATGACGCTAATCTTCTATCGATCTCATAACATTCTTGCATATAATCTCCTTTCGGTCTCATCAATATGCTATTCTAAACAACCCACAACCTTGGATTTATACTTAAGTATAACTAAATTACAAACATCGAACAAATTAACCACTCATATTGGTCTCTTTCGAGCACCCATGCGAGATCGAAGCTAAATTCAAATTAGCCACCTTAATTCATGAATTAATCACTTGCTAATAGTTTGAATCTATTCTTAACAACTCTAAAACATAGAAATTCAAAAAATCCACTAAATTAAATCAACACACAACCCTATAACTACACCCCAAGAGATTAGGGTTTTAGCTACACATCACAAAGTCTAAAAAAGTTATACCTTACATCAAATTAGCTATGGACAACTTGAAATTGGGCAATTACAAGGAAACTCACTTTGAATTCAACCTCAATTTATCAAATTTAGAATCGCCAATTCAAAACCCCCCAAAACTAATAGTGTTCTTCAATCAATAGAAAATGTTTCTCTCTCTAGAACATTCAGACTTTCCTCACAAATTTCGAACTAATTTTTTTCTCTCATTCGGGCAATATATAGTTTCCAAAAATTTGGCCAAAAATGCAATGTGCTTCGCACTCGGCGACGTTATTATGGCTTTCCAATCTCATTCGGCGAGTCGCCAATCGTTCTTCCACTCATATTTTTCTTGCTTCATGCTTCATGTATTCAAACCTTATTCAACAGACCTATTCGAGTCCACTTTTCTCGAGCAGCAAGTCGCCGATCACCACCTTTGTTCGCCTTTTGAACATTTCTTTTGTCATCCGATACTGTCAGCTTTAGCGACGTTCACCCTATTCAAATTTTGCATTTGGCGCATCGTTGTTTCCTCTTGAGTTTGCCAACCAGCCTTTAGAACAAGCCTAGTGCACTTTCAATTTGGGTGAGTTCAGACCCATTAGGCGATCCACCTTTCATGCTTGGCAATCAAAAGTGTATGGTTTACCCTTCTTTTTACATTTTTTTCCATTCTTTCACACATTTATACTTGCCTTGTCCTTTAGCCTTCCTAGCTGCAAATCATCAAAGTTTCGTTAGAATAAAATATAACTAGGCACCAAGGACACTATTTGTTGAGCTAAATAGGCCTCAAATGAGTGCAAATCCGCCACTCATCACCTGCACCCTGGACGTGGCCGGTACTCGAGAACCATTATTGGTCCCCAAGCAAACCCTCATTGTGGCTGACTACTAGCGGAAGACTAACTCTAGTATACACAAGAATTAAACTAAAAGAAACATTTAATAATAGTTTACTGAATCTCAACTCTCTGAATATAATTTGTATCGGACATAAGTTTTAACATATGAAACTGAAAGACTTTCCAAAATTGTCTATTTATAAAGTCTCTACTATATAAAGAAAAGTGTCAGGGCAAGACCCATGACACCTTAAAATGCTATTACTAACAACTCATAAAAACTGGAGTCCTCCGAAATCAAGGTGATCTCACTCAAAAGTTGACGAGCAGCCGATGAAGTCAACCGAAATCATATTGAGGATCCTAATTACCTGAATCTGCATAATTAAAAGATGCATATCGAACGATGTCAGTACATAGAATGTACAAGTATGTAATATAGATGAATAACAAATAACTGAACTAAACGTCTGAAGGTTACTCAACTGAAATATAGTATAAATCATGATGAATATTATTTATTCTCTTACTGTAAGGATGCAATAATAGCAAATACTGAACTAAAATATATATAAAAAATATACTTTACTTTACTTTTCTCTACTTTACAAAGGAGATTCTCTAAATGTCAGCCATCACTATAAGTCCCGTGATGAGACAATATCACACTCACACTGTCAGAACTTTCCTATACCTTACCGGGGTATAGAACAAACTCAACTCATGGATCCACTATAAAATTCTGATCAAAGGCAGTGAGGAGTTGCCCGAAAGTTGGTGCCATCCTAACCACGTTGGCTATGTGGTTTATGGAGAATGTGAGTTGGCTGAACTCTTCCCCATATCGGTGCTCAATATTACTCCCACACATAGTATATATATATATATATATATAAAACTCAATGCCCAAGTAAAAAATACTCTATGGTTGAGATAAGTTCTCAAATGAATCTCTTTAAGAGGTAACTGCTCTGTATTTAATCTTTCTGAAAACTCTTAATACCTTTCTGAAAATAATATTCTCTCTCTCTCTCTCTCTCTCTCTCTCTCT